>PVKE010004284.1:0-24587 GCA_004027555.1 Craseonycteris thonglongyai
TGCCCTCACCACCCTCACTGCCCCACGGCTGCTCCCCCCCGCACTCCCATCGGGGCCTCCCACCACTGTCAGCCACGCCCGCTTTTCCCGTCCACCCCGCGCTCTGGCCGACTGACTGCGCCTCCACCTTTGTCCCTTCCAGGCCTCCAAACCACCCAGAGTCATTCTGCACCTGGACCCGCGCCCCCAGCTCCCACCTCCATCAGTCTCTCCTCTGCTGGACTCGGGGCAACCTCTGGGTTGGTCACTGGGTGGGTTTCCAGGTCTCCACACGGCTCCCTTTCTTTCTCTCTCACTTGCCTCCGTTTCTCCAGCTTTAGGAATTTTCTTGGGTCCCTCGGCCAAGGTTGTGCGCTACTTAGGGATTCTCTGGTTGGATTTTAGTTGTTTAAATTGTTGTCTTTCCAGGAGAGGTTTCAAAAGCTCCTCTCAAGCTGCCATCTTGATGCCGTCTCATGTCCACTTTTAAAGCAAGAGCCAATAGGTAGCTGGCTCAGGAAGGGGCCCCTGCCTGGCTGTGCACGTGTCCTGTCCATGGGCTGGCTATCATCCCCCCAGACTGGACACACAGCTGGGAGCCAGGTCTGAGGGCATCAGTGCACAGTGGCATGGTGAGGGCACCATCAGCCCACCAAGGATCACATTCCAGGCCCCCGGCTGTTGATCTGGGACCCAGTATGGTGCTGGTGCCATCCTGATCTCAGACTGCCTGAGTAGGAGATAGGTGTATTATGCCCATGGATCATTTTGGAAAATAGCCCAGCTGTGATGTCTCTTGAGTAGAGTTCTGCTGTTCTTGGGTATTGAGGGTTCATTTTCTTAACGACTTACCAGTCTCTATGGACTAGGGGGAGGCCAAGCACACTCTTTTTTTTTTTTTTTTTAAATATATATATATTTTTTTTTTTTGGACAGAGAGAAAGAGAGAGATGCAGAGAGATACAGAGACAGAGAGAGAACTGAGCTGGGGGAGCTCCCAGCTCAGCACATGGGTCCGCACGGGCTGGGGCCGGGACTCGATCCCCGGTCCCCGGCACTACAAAGTGAGCTCTCAACCCACTGAGCCATCCCGGCTTCCCCCCAAGCACACTCTTAACACAAGTGAGAACCTGGCATAGCAGCCAGTGGATACAGATCTTTTCTGGGTTTTTTTTCCTCTGGGTTGGGGGTACCTGCAGAATTGGTTTACAGTGGTACTGAGCTCCAGGTCTCTAAGATGACCATCCAGACAGAGGTCACAACCTCTGATCATTCTGCTCAATTTCACGTATGGGATTCTGTGGTTTTAATTAAGCTATCAGAAATCAGTGTGATCTCAGTGAGGAGGTGGGGATCTGGGTCGCTGCCAGCTTGCCAGGCTTCTTGTGGTAGCTTTTGTGGCACAGTGGCTTCTCATTGAAGTTGTTCAAATACAGTCCTGTATTCTCCTTTTCTCATTTAACTTTGTGCCACACACTGAAAGGAAAGGAAGCTCATTGCCAGCAGTGCTGGCTGGACCTCTTCATGGCCAGTCCTGTGGGGTGGCCTTTGGAAAGGGCAACTCTGGGGCTCCTGAGTATGGATGACTATCCCAGAGAAATAGACACTTCTAAGTAAAGCTGAGCTGCTGTGCCCAGAGCATCCCAAAGGAGGCAGATGGGACCATTGGGGTCAGCACTGTGGTGCACAGGTATTTCCGCACAACACCTGCCCCAACCCTAGGAAAAATCTGTGTTGTGGACAGTGGTGGGTTCCCTCCCCTCACCCTCTATCTCTAGTCCATTGAGTACCTGCCCAGCTCCCTCTGGAACATGAGAGGCTTAGGGTCTGCTCCTGTCCCTTTTCCCTCCCAGCTGTTGCCCAGTCTTGTGTGCTTCTCACCCTTTGGTTATAGCTAATTTTTACATTACAACTCCTCACAAGAATGTCATATAGTAACAGGGACATTTACTTAATTTAAAATGAGTGGAGGGGACTTTAGCTGTTTCCAGTGCCTCTAGGAGTCCTCCCTCAGTGTCCTGGGCAGGATGACAGATCGTCTCTTGTACGGTGGCTTTGTGGCAGATGCTAATGGGCTATGGGAGCTCTTGACCTGGGAAGATGGCTCCTTCCAGGATGGGGGCATCTGGAAGCTAAGTGCACTTGTGCCCACCACAGGTGGCCTTGCTTTGGTGAAGGACAGAGAATGTGCAAGACCATCCAGTGAGGGAGTGGTGACCTGGGCAATGATAGATTTATTTACTTACGTATTTCATTGTTTGAGAGAAGGTGTGAGAGAAGAAGGGAGGGCCCAGAGCAGTCTCTACAGCCGGGACACAGTCTTATTTCATACAAGTGGATGTGAGCTATGTGGGGCGGTAACTGAACCGAGAGCCTGCCACATGGGAGGCAAGAACCTTCACCACTGAGCCATCCCAGTGGTTACCAGTTGTGCTGCAGTTCAGTATATGGAATTGCATGGGCTGGGGTCAGGAATCAAACTCCAGACCTCATACTTGTGAAGCAAGCATTCAGCCACTGAGCTATCCTGGTATCCCAGATTGATTAGTTAATTTATTGATTGATTTCTTATTGAACCATAGTCCCAACAGACTTTAATAATTAAAAACAAATATTTGATATGATAAAATGACCATGAAAAACTACAATGCTTGCTTTGTTAGGGCAAATGTGTACAAATGGGGCTTTTCAAAAATAATTCCTAAGGTAAATGCTGGGTTTTCATTCAGTTTCATGATTAGCTATAAGATGGCATATATGAATATGTTTGCCTAGTTAAAAACTTTTATTATTTTGTATGCTAGATTGACCAGTGGAGGGGGCAAGCATTATAGATTATCACAGAACAAGATAATCTAGGGGAAGCTGGGATGGCTCAGCAGGTTAAGTGCTCGCTTTGCAGCCCTGGAGACCAGGAATTGAATCCCGGGCCCAGCCCATGTGGACCCATGTGTTGAACTGAGGTGTGCCCCCAGTTCAGTTCTTGCCCGGGGCCTATGCAGGAGTCTTCCGGCCCAGTTCCTGCCTTGCACAGCCCCATGCCCAGCTGTGGAGTGAAACTACATGGGAAACTAATGCTGTCAACTATGGAGACTGCTCTGGGCCCTCCCCCTTCTCTCTGACTTTCTCTGTTAAAAACCAATAAAAATATATCTTTAAAAAACAAAAAAGATAACATAAGTCAAATAAGCATTTTCACAGGCAAAAGTGGGGTTCTTGTAACCCTCTCGTGATTCAGAAGAACTCCCTGTAGTCTGCGTTTGCCATAGGAATGATGCGAAAGTCCTTGAGCAGCTTGTGTGCTAGGAGCACACACCCTTGAAATTAATTTGATTATTCCAAATACATTTATTGAATACCTCAGATTTATTTATTTATTTTTAAAGGTTTATTGTATTGTTTTTGACAGAGGCAGAGACAGACAGAGAGTGGTAGAGAGAAGGGGGAGGGCCCAGGGCAGTCTCCATAGTTGTACGTCATCAGTTTTCTTTTCTCTTTTTTTTTTAAAGATTTATTTTTATTGTTTTTGACAGAGAGAGAGACAAACAGAGAGAAGAGGGAGGGCCTAGAGCAGTCTTCACAGTTGAGCATTAGTTTTTTTGTTCGTTTGTTTGTTTTAAAGTGTCATCAGTTTTCGACATAGTTTTATTCCACATAGTTTTGGGCCGCACAGGGTGGGAACTGGGCTGGGGGCCTCCCACGTGGGAGGCATGGCCCCTCGAGCCAGGGTCCGAACTGGGGGGCAAGAACCAAACTGGGGCCTCCCGCATGGGAAGCACACCTCAGTTCAGCATATGGATCTGCACAGGCTGGGGCTGGGATTTGATCCTTAGTCCCCGGGGCAGCAAAGTGAGCACTTAACCCACTGAGCCATTCTGGTTCCCCCAGATTTATTTATTTATTTATTTATTTTGAACTATTTTTTTTATTGTTTTTGACAGAGACAGAGAGAACTGAACTGGGGTCACTCCCCAGTTCAGCACATGGGTCCGCACGGGCCGGGACCTGGATTTGATCCCGGGTCCCCGGCGCTGTAAAGTGAGCGCTTAACCCACTGAGCCATCCTGGCTTCCCCCAGATTTATTTTTAAAAAAGGAATTTTGTCTGTGCTGGGTCCAGACTCAGGAGTAAGGATCCCCAGTGGTCACTGGCTTCTGTTCTCATACCCAAGACCTACCAGTTAACACTAGACCTGGCCAGTTAACGCTCCTCTTCACAAAACTTGCCTCAAGGCCCCATTAACTGTGTGGGATGTGTCCCACACAAATGAGCCGGTGTGGTTCCAGACTGATTAACAGGGCTGTGGGGAAAGCCGGGACGGCTCAGCGGGTTGAGCGCTCGCTTTGAGGCCACGGGGACCGGGGATCGAGTCCCGGCTCCGGCCCAGGCAGGACCCACATGCTGAACTGGGGAGTTCCCACAGTTCGGTTCTCTAACTGTCTCTGTCTCTGTCTCTCTCTCTATCTGTCAAAAGTAAAATAGAAATAAATATGCACTGAAGACAAAAAGATAATTTCTCTCTCTATAAATGTGAAAAGATAAAAAAAAACAAAAAAAAAAAAACAGGGCTGAACTTCTCTTCCAGGAGGGTGCTGTGGCTTTCCAGGGGTCAGTGGGATGTGCCATGGGGACAAGTAGGAGGGTAGCTCAAGGTTCTGGGCTGTCCTTCCCTGAGTCCCTTGCTAATCTCCTATCGTTTGGATACCCAGACAGCAGGATCTCGACTTCCATAGTTGATATTGACTCCAAAACACGCCTCACCTGCACCCTGAATGACAACAACACTGAGATCCGCGGCCACCGCTGGATGAAGGGGGACAAGGTGCTGCACGAGGACATACTGCCAGACCTGAAGATGGAGTATGAGTGCGTGAGGCCCACAGAGGCTCCAGGACCCCTTTCCCACTGGTCTTGGCAGAAGAGGGTGGGGCCAGGTTTCCAGAAGTAATTTCAGCAGGGCCCCAGCTGCCCCTGCTTGCTCTTAGGTCTTTTTGCTGCTGACACCTCTGTGGTCAGTGAGAGTGAAGGCTGCAGGCTGGATTGAGACAGATATTAAACACAGACTCTGCTCAGACCCCTAGGTCTTGAGAAGCTTGAAAACCAGGGAGATTCCAGTAGCTCCCTGGTTCCCTGGCCAGCCTTTAAGACCTTCCCCTTCTTCCTTGGGGAGTTGGTGGGGAGGGACACAACATGGAGCACAGACCAGAGTCCTCTTGTCCCCAGATCATTAAGGTCCTGGTACTCAAGGCTGCCCGTGCAGAAGCCTTGTCCTGATTGGGGCTCTAATTGGAAACAGTCTTCTTGCTTTAAGGCTGCTGGGCATAGAAGTTGATGGGTGTAGGCAGCATACCTTGTCCCTCCCACAGGGTCCCCTGACTATGACACCCTGACTTGCGGTGGCCCCACAACGTCAGCTGCAGCTTGCAGTGGGTTGGCTCACGGTCACATGTGCTTACAGGGTGGATATGGATGAGCGCGCAGGACAGTACCTTTGCATCTTCCTCCCGGAGCCCGTGGGCAGGACCAGCTTGAATGTGGCAGGTGAGCCCTGTGGCCCTGGAGTGGCTTGTTCACAGCTGGGTGTCAGGAGTCCATATGCTGAGGAAGGGTGAGCTGCTCCAGTCTATGGGTCTCAGGCTCCTGTGCTCTGCTCCCCACTAGGGCCCCCCAAGGTGAAGGCTGTGAAGAAGTCAGAGCATGCCACTGAGGGGGAGGAGGTTGTGCTGGGCTGCAAGTCGGAATCCTTTCCCCAGGTCACCAGCTGGGTGTGGTACAAGATGAGTGGTGATGGGAATCAGGTGAGAACCTGGCCTGCCTTTGGGGGGCAGCATGTGCCTGGGCCTTGGTGCCCTACAAGGTCTACCTGCCCTCAGGTCCTCACCAACAACTCCCAGAACAAGGTATTTGTGGTATCCACGGAGACCAAGACGGAACTGCACATCCAGGACCTGGACATGAAGCTTGACCCCGGCCAGTATGCCTGTAACGGCACCAATGCAGAGGGCAATGATGAGGCTGTTGTATCGCTGCATGTGCGCAGCCGCCTCGCTGCCCTCTGGCCCTTCCTGGGCATTGTGGCGGAGGTGCTCGTGCTCGTCACCATCATCTTCATCTATGAGAAGCGGCGGAAGCCAGACGAGGTCCTGGATGGTGAGCTGGTCCCACGCCCTCTATTCCCCATCTGTGGAGGGCTGGGGGAGCTTTGGGGCTGAGGGACAGCCCCTTGGGCTGGGGTTCTGCCTGCCTATCCAGCCTGTTAGATGACCCTTGTGAGCAAGCCATCCTGAGCAGCTTGGGTCCCAGGGCTGTGCCACCAGCAAGCTGTGATTGTGCCTGTCATTGCTGAGGGAACTGGGGCTGCCCAGGAAGGTGGGGGCTCATTTGGGGGTACATGTCCCTGGGGTGCTGGCTCCCCACATGTTCAGTTGGGGACACAGGGCAGGGCCTGGTAGGATAGGAGTCACTCTGACACCTGTTCTTTTCTTGCACATGGTTGCGGGTCTGCATAGATGAGGACACTGGCTCCGCTCCACTGTGAGTCCTGGCCTTGCTGGGGGGTGGGGTCCTGGGCTGGGCTTGGAGGAGCCCCTCCCTCCATGGATGGCGGCGGGTGGCTGTCATCTTAAAGCACTGAAAAGTCCCCCTCCTGTCCCCAGGAAGAGCAGCAGGCACCACGTGAATGACAAAGGCAAGAACATCCGCCAGAGGAATGCCAGCTGAGTGCACACGTGTACAGGTAAAGGCGTGGATGCGGGATGGGATCTCAGCACCCCGCCCCGCCTTCCCCCAGGCGGTGTGTTTGCACAGTTCCCAGGCTGTCTACAGACCAAAGCTGCCCAGCAAGAGCACAGCACACTATGCATTCAAACCACATCTTCCCTCTCCTTTTTAAAAGAGCTAAATTAGGGTTCTGTTTATGTGGAGTTGCATTCCTTAGAGGTTTTGTTTTTTTCTTTTTAAGGCCACTCCAGGGACTGCAAGTTTCTGTGTGAGGCCCCTGCTGGCCCCAACCTGTCCCCTAGACACTTAGCCTCTTAGTCTGTCACGCTGGGGGCTGTGGAAGGCAGATTGCGTTTTCCCAAGGCTCCAGCCTCCTGCCCGTCTAAAGCCAATGCTGTTGCATCACCACAGGTTTGTGTGACATGGGACAGCCCTGCCTGCATGGCCACCCCCCAGGTGTCCTTCACTCTTCCTGCCACCACCCATTGTGGGGGGGCCTGTTTGATCATCACACTGGAAGTTACTGTGATGGCCTTGTTCCTGTCTGTCAATGGCAACTGCAGGAAACCCCCACCCTGCTTGCCTGCTCACTAATAAAAGCTGACCCACCTTGTCCTCTCCTGTCTCCTGTCTGTGCTGGGCCTGGGTCTTACCAGAAGAGTTGGGGGGAGGGGGAGAGTCCGTTGGCAAGGTTGTGTGTTAAGTGGCCCAGAGTGATGGGACATGGGGTTGAGCAGGACTGACCACCTGGGCCAGGACTTTATTCCCAGGATGAAGGGTAAAGGAAGGGAGAGGTGCACAGACTGCATGTTCCACTGGCCTCAGCTACAGGTCTGGATCAGGTGGAAGGTCACCCACCAACTGTTTCTGAGGGCCTGGCCAACATCGGGCCAGCCTTCCCTCTGGTCACCGCCAGAGGGTGCCACACCTGCCCTGAATGTGACCTAGGCTGAGAAGCCAGTCTGCAGAACCCCTGGTTTAGGCCTGGTCCTGTGTGCCCTCCAGCCTGACACACCTGGTCTCTGGGGTCCCTGGATACCCACCACTTAAACTTTTCTGAGGCCTGGAAGACACATGTTCCAACTCATGCGGCAGCACTGACGGCACCAGCGGTGTGCCTGGGGCTAGGAGTTCTTTAGACAGTTTCCAGGTCCAGTGGGAAGAGCCAAGCTCATGATGAGGAGGTGACAAAGAGGCGGCCCCTCACTGGGGATGGCTCAGCTAAGCTGGTTGCAATGGGCACATGTGGGTGTTTGCTTGCTTGGTGCTGGCTGGTGGCTGTACTGGGCTGGCATTCAGGTAGAAAGCCATGCAGGCAGCACCTGGGGTCGGGGGCAACTTCTTAGAGCACAGGGTGGCAGATGGGGTATGGTCTGGACCAGGCAAGCAGGCTCAGCCTCCTGGGCAGGTTTACCCAAAGCACCCCACACACACACACCCAAGGGAGGGTCATTCACTCTGAGTTGCCATCTAGTCCTTTTGCACAGAGGAAGATAAACCTGATTAGAGTGTGACCCTTGGGTGGCAGTTTTGCCTATGCCCACTAAGGATTCTTGTTCATCCACTTGGCATATAGCCAGCCCTGTGCTATGTGTGTGGGGGTTGGAGTTGGGGGTGGGGGTGGGGTCTTGATGACAGCCTGCTAAGACCTGCCTCAGTTTCCCCAGAAGTGGGATGGAGAAGTCATAACAGCTGAGTCTCAGGATTCATAAGATGGTCTTTGGCAAGTGCTTGGAGGGTTCAGGAACTGGGGTCTCAGTTCCATCCTGCCCAGGCATAAGGGCCATTAGAAGAACAAGGGTTCATTCCCAGGACTGCTTGGAAAAACCCTCTCTGCTTCTCTGGGGGTGCCCTCCCCAAGCCCTGGCATTATGCCACCCTCTGGTGCTATGACCCTAAGAGCACTTCTGCTTTACAGTGGGGGCACCCCAGGGTCCAACAGTTGACAGACATTTGGTGGCCTCACCCAGTAGCCGTGGGCAGAGCTGAATCAGAAAGGCCCAGAAGTGAGGGGCCCTCAGACTTGTCCTCCCACTGCTCCCTGTGCCCACCAAGGGATCCTTGGGGGTGGGGGAAGTGAGCTCAACAAATAAAGGAAACCCAGGAGTCCTACATCAGCACAACTGGAAACCCCACCCTAATTGCAAATGGGCCCAGGGTAGGGACACTGCATAAGGTTACTCGCCACTTGGGATGGATACCAGGACTGCCCTCCACAATGGCATTAGTGCATGTGACTCGGACATGGGACACAGCACCCACCCTCCTTCCTAAGCCAGAAGTAAATATGGGGTTCTGGTCCTGTCATGCATGGCTGATCAGATTCAGTATTGTCTTAAGTCCACTATAGATTTTCTAAGGAGCCCCTCCTTAGTCCCCAAATTCTGAGGCCTGCTGGAGGTTCAGTGTGGGCAGGCCAATGTACCCAGAGCCTTATGATGATAAGGAAGGGATCACACTGCATAGCAGTGGGAACTGGGTTTCCTTTGTCCACACAGTCTAGTTCCAGGCATCTATCTGTACCCATTCCTGGGTCCTTGATATCCCTTCTCAAACAAGGCACCACCCTACCTCAGGATCTTTGTATAGGCTGTGCACAGATGTCCACATGACACTTCCCTCCTTCAGGTCTTTGCTCAGACATCACCTCCACAAAGCCTCTGGACATCATACCTGCATCTTCCTCCTTCCCTTTCCTGGTTGTGAATTGTGTAGCACTTACCACCTTCTAACAGGACAATATATCTACTAAATGTAATGCATGTGATGGTTATCTGTCCATGCCTCCAGGGTGGGGTGGCCCATTAGATTCACTTCTGGTCAGGTGCTTAATAAGTATTTTTGGAATGAATTAATGAATGAGTACATTCAGTGCAAAGGATACTAACCTGGTAAGTAGTGAGGGGGTGGGAGATGGGGAAGTTTGGTGGCAGCCTGGCCCAGAATGGAGCCTGTGTGTTGGGGAGGAGTCAGGATTTGGGGACAAGGTTCCCAAAGCTCAGAGAGGGGCTGGGACCCCCTAGGTCCAGACCAAGTCTCTGGGGAGCAGTTGCCAGTCTGCCTCTTCACTGGCAGGCATAGTGAAACCTCAGACTGGGTCACGGTCCACCTCCCTGCTCTCAGCAGCAAGCCCCAGGTCTCTGGCAGCCTGCCTGAACCGAATCTTCCCAGGGCTAGCATAAAAGGTCCCCCTTTAGTTGGAACACACATCTGCCTGGGGCCAGGCTGCAGCCTGGCACTGCTAATTCTGCCCACCCAGCCTCTTGCCTTGGGACAATGGCCCTGCCTGCCCACCCATCAGGTTTCAGGTCTGGTCAGGCGCACATCAGAGGGCCCCTGGGAGGCCAGACTCACCTGGTGAGGGTGTGGCATCCCCTGAGCTCAGGGCAGCCTGACATACGATGGTCTGGCTTGGTCACCCATTTTCCTGACCGGCTCATCTTCCCATCACTGTTGAGCACCTACTATGTGCAGGAACAAATCACATGCTGGCCATTATGGCCCTGTGCTATCAGGCTGAAAGTGCCATGAAAGCTAGCAGGTCCCCAGGCAGGAGCCAGGGCTCTTGCCTCCTAGGCTGGAGTATTCCCACCCTTCTCTCTCCACCCTCTTCTCATGACACCTATGCCACTTTAGTTAAGGGGGTTAGGGACAGAACCTTGGGTCTGTGGCCTCACATTACCCAACACCAACCTGGCAGCAACCCCAGCAGATCCTCAGGTTTCTTCGCAGAGCTGGGGACTGGGGCTGTGGGCAAGAGACTGGCTGGGGCAGAGAAATGAGACGGCATGGTGGGGCTCCCATGTGGGCATCTGGAGGGAAGGGGTAGTGGGCTCTGGGACCCCAGACACTTTTCCATTTTATTTATTTATTCTATTTTTTTAAGATTTTCTGTTTGTTTGTTTTTGACAGAGAGAGAGATACAGAGACAGAGAGAACTGAACTGGGGGCACTCCCCAGTTCAGCATATGGGTCCGCAAGGGCGGGGGCCGGGATTTGATCCTGGGTCCCTGGTGCTGCAAAGTGAGCACTTAACCCACTGAGCCATCCCGGCTTCCCCCACTTTCCCATTTTAAAGCTCACCAGCTTTACAGGAGACCCCATCCCCCCAAACTTTGGTTTAGAGCACTTTGTGGGGGTCGCCAGCACCTCTGAGTGGCCCTTCCTACTGCGCTGTTTCCTCATATTGCAGGAGGTGGCGAGGAGCGAGCGACTGGGTCTGAAGAACGGCAGCATTAACCTCATTTTGCCCCACTCCACACACCACATTAAATTATCAAGGGCTGTGTTCAGGGTCCTCAAGTGATCAGTAGGGTTCTGTGGTTTTAAAAAGCAGTCTTGGGGAAGCCAGGATGGCTCAGTGGGTTAAGCGCTCACTTTGCAGCCCCGGGGACAGAGGATCGAATCCCGGCCCAGGCCTGTGCGGAACCATATGCTGAACTGGGAGCTCCCCCAGTTCAGTTCTCTCTCTGTATCTCTCTCTTGTCAAAAATAATAAATAAATAAATAAAAAGCAGTCTTTTTTATGGAAATTCTCAAACCTACAGAAAGAAGCTGGCAGCGGAGAGGCCCCACTTAACCCCACTGGCAGTGGTTGCCGCACCCTGGGCACTCAGGACAGAAGCGAATCCAAGGCCCTCGCCAAGGTCGTGCACAGAGGCCCCAGCCCTGCGGCTGGGCTCGGTGACCTTAGGTGCGACCTTCGGTTTTGTGACCCTGTTTCCCCTCCTGGGACGAGAATTGGGCGGGCCTTTCAGGCCTCAGGCCGCGTGACCTTGAGCTGTCCCCGACCTCCCGACCTCCCGGCCTCAGTTTCCCAGACGCCTTGCAGTAGCGAGGAGCTCCAGGAGGGGGCGCGGACAAAGGAGGGACTTCCCCTGCCCCGCCCCTGCGGACAAGGCCCCGCCCCGCGGCCCCGCCCCTCCCCGCCTCCCCCCGGCTCGCTCTCGAGCTCCGGCCGGCGGCGGCGGCGGCTCCTCTCCTCACTGCCCGGCGCCGCCTCGCCATGGACGCGCGCGGGGGCGGCGGGCGGCCTGGGGAGAGCCCTGGCGCGACCCCCGCGCCGGGGCCGGCGCCGCCGCCGCCACCCGCGCCCCCTCCGGGCCCCGGGCCTGCGCCCCTCCAGCAGATGGCCAGAGCAGAGGCGGCGCCCCCGGAGGCGGCGGACGAGGGCGGCCCGAGGGCCCGGCTCCGCAGCCGCGACAGCTCGTGTGGCCGCCCGGGCACCCCGAGCGCGGCGAGCACCGCCAAGGGCAGCCCGAACGGCGAGTGCGGGCGCGACGAGCCGCAGTGCAGCCCCGCAGGGCCCGAGGGTTCTGCGCGGGGGCCCAAAGTGTCGTTCTCCTGTCGCGGAGCCGCCGCGGGGCCGGAGCCGGTGGACGAGACGGGCAGCGAGGAGGCGGGCCCGGCGGGGGAGCCGCGCGGCAGCCAGGCCAGCTTCATGCAGCGCCAGTTCGGCGCGCTTCTGCAGCCAGGCGTTAACAAGTTCTCGCTGCGGATGTTCGGCAGCCAGAAGGCCGTGGAGCGCGAGCAGGAACGAGTGAAGTCGGCGGGGGCCTGGATCATCCACCCGTACAGCGACTTCAGGTACCGCCACCGGGAGGGGCTGTCCTTGGAGCACCGGGAGGGCGGGGCGGCGCGCCCCGCCGGTGACCTCGGGGCTCCTCAGTGACCTAGGTCGTGTCTGGGACCCGCCCCAGAATGACCTGGGCGCACGAGGCTCCGCCCTTGGAGGGGCACTGGGAAGCGGGCGCAGACTCCCGTCGGGACCCTGGCACTCTCCCACACGCCCTGACGTCCCCCGCCCCTCCTCCGAATGGACTCACATTACCGGCCGCAGGACCAGGGTCTGGGCGCGGAGAGACGGAGAGGACGAATAGAGGGGAACGTGGGCGCCGGGGAGGCGGCGGAGCGGAAGGAAGGAGGAAGGGCGTTCGGGAAGGACGCGCCCAGGAGAGTCTGGCGGAGAAAGGGTTAAGCGAACACAACCCGCTCCCACTGTCGCCACCTTCGCAGGGATGCGCGTCCCAGTGCCCGGGCCTTAGTATTGCATGAGGAGAGGGCGCTAAGTGCGCTGAGGTCCCCAGGCTGTGTCTTCTCAGAGCCTCATCAGCCCCTGCCGCTGGGTGGTGTGCACGTGTCGGGGGGGTGTGTAGATGTTGATATGGCTTAAACCAGTTGATTGATGAGTGGAAAGGCTCAGCGAGGCCAGGTTCAGGGTCACCACTGTGTATATTTGTCGTTCTTGCTCCTGGGTGTGCGGGGTGTGGCCTGTGAGTGTGGACTGTGTGTATCACTGCAGGCTGTGTATGTGGTCATGAAAATGTGACTGCGGGGGGCTGAGGGTCCTGGGGCCGTGGGCTGAGTAATGAGGGAGGGGGCGTGTTCCTAAGGATGCGTCTGCGTTGTGGGTCACTGGTATATGTCAGGGAGAGGTAGCTGGGTGTGTGCATGCACGCGTGTGCTCTCGGGTAGGTGTGCACCGGTGGGCAGTGGGTGTTCACTGTGTTCATGGTGTGTGTGTGTGTGTGCGTTTATGTGTACGTGAGTGGAGCCATATGGGACGAACCCAAACCACCTACCCGTCAGCCCGGCTTTCAGGGCATGCTCGGTTTCAGCACCATGGACAGCGTCTTAGCAGCCGCATGGAGCCCACATTTCACCACGCTGCGGGCGGGTCTCCCCATCCCCAGACCGGAGCCTCCCTACATAGATGTCTCTAGTTGATGACTGGGGAAACTGAGGCCCAGTGGCACACAAGTCTGGGACAGAGGCTGGAAGAAAGTCTGGGATTCCAACACCTTACTCCTCAGACTTTCCCTGGGAGGTGAACACAGCCTTGACCAGTTTTGGATTTTGAGAGAGGCCAGTGTAGCGGGGTACCCAGGGGCAGCCCAGATGGGATGCATCTGGATGGTCCTGACCTGCAAGGGGCTCAGCATGGGTCAGTGTCCCAGCTGAGAAGAGTCATGTGAAATGGGGAGCTAGTGTCAACTATCTAGGGAGGAACACTGGGGACATGGTAGACTAGGGAAAATGGCTGCAGAAAGTGACTATTCCCTCCAATATGTCTTTCTATAGCACCCCCTCCCCAGGCAGGGGGTGGCCCTGGGCTTCCTCTTGGCTACAGAAGGGGTAGTGTGGGGTTTGGGTGAGTAGGGGTGCACAGGCGCAGTTTGGCTCCCTATCTTTTGCCCCATTGTGGGAACCTGGGCAGATCACGCCCTGGTCTGGGCTGAGCAGATAAAATGTATTTTACGATGAACAAGCAATGGGGGAGGAGGACAGCAGGGGCTGATGGCCTGTAGTTGGGACTAAGGGAACCATAATCAAATTGAAAAACTAAGGCTGTTGCCAAACTGGGGTGCAGCAGGACCTCTATGACCCTTGTGCTTTGGGAACTGTGCCCCTTCTAAACCTTTCTGTTTAACACTGAGATAGACCAGAGCTTCCTGAACCTTTCCTGGGTTAGTGCTTTGGGAACACCTTACAAATATTGATTCAATTCTCACATCAGCTGTGAGGTGGGTGCTGCAGCTACCCGCATTTTACACATGAGGAAGCAGGGCACAGAGAGGTAAAGCCACACTGCTCATCCAGGGCAGATCATGGATTCATACTTGGACAGGCTGGCACCTGTGTCCACACTCTTGACTGCTGGGCAGCCTGACCCCTGGCCATGTTCCATCCAGGCTAAGAAGACATGGGAGGAAAAGGCATTCTGGGGATTATTCAAGATGTTGGGGGTGTCCAGAGGTGCACTGTGGATCCTCCCTGTTTATGTGAGTGTGTTAGTTTTTAAAAACTGTTCATGTGGGGAAGCCGGGATGGCTCAGTGGGTTGAGCGCTCGCTTTGCAGCGCCGGGGACCAAGGATCGAGTCCTGGCCCCGGCCCATGCGGACCCGTGTGCTGGGCTGGGGAGTGCCCCCAGTTCAGTTCTCTCTCTGTCTCTGTATCTCTCTCTCTCTCTGTCAAAAACAATAAAAAATAATAATAATAATTTAAAAACTGTTCATGGAGCAGTGGGGGTGGGGGTGGGGGACTTTCTAGATCCACTTTCGCCTTCTTGTGTCCCCAGAACCCAGTGGTGCAGATACCATCCCTATTGGTGTCCATGCCCATACACTGTGCCCGATTTAAAAAGGAAAGGAGGTTGGCGAGGTGGTGTCTTCACTCCCTTGAGTTAAGACTTTGTTTTTTGCTGGTGGAGCCCATCCCATGCAAACTAGCCTGGCATCCGCTTGGCACCAAGAACAGGATAAATAAACTGGTGAACTGGAACAGCCTTAGCTATGCCTCATTCAGTGAGGGCCTCAGTGGAGCATCTGGGAGCACAGGGGCATTGGAAGAGTGTTTCAGGGCTGTCTGCTTCAAGCTATGGTGCTGCCTATCACTGCCCTTGCGTCCTCTCTGGGCCTTCCTGCCTCATTGTCCCGAGATATGAGATGGTGGTGGTATGAGGGGAAAAGGATATCCCAGCCATGACAGCATCTCTCTGGACCACAGCTTTCTCCCCACCTTCCTATGGAGCGACAAGCCTTTCTAGGAGCTGGTCCCCCCACCAGGCATGTCCTCACCTAACTGCTTCAGATTTTCAACTCCCAGTTCACACATCGCCTTCCCAGACCCCCATAGCCAGCACGTGTGCCCTGCTGTTCCTGTTATCATTGCTGCCCAGACTCTCAGAAGCGGTCTTTCACTTGGTGTTGAGCATGAGAGGCTGTCCAGGTTTTCATCACGGTGGGTGCCCAGGATGTCTCTGAACTTACCAAGGGGCACACAGGGTGCTAGACAGGTTTAAGGGGCTCTGGCTTGGAGAATGGAGTCCTCATCTTCTAGAGAGAATTTGGAATATTGGCTTTCTTACTGCCTTTTGTCTTTTTTTGTTGTTATTTTTGGTTTTAGTTTTTTTTAAAGATTCACTTTATTGTTTTAGAGAAGGTGAGAGAAACAGACAGACAGGGATATTGGGGGAGGGCCCAGAGCAGTCTCCATAGTTGTACATCATTAGTTGTGACGTAGATACATTCCACACAGGTGGATGTGGGGCCACATGGGATGGGAATCAAACTGGGAGCCTCCCGCATGGAAGGCAAGAACCTTTACCACTGTGCCATCCCAGCCTCTACCCATTGTGCTGCAGGTCAGCATATGGGTTTGCACGGACCAGTGTTGGGGCTGCGATTCGAGCCCTAGATCTCAAAGGTGCAAGGCAAGCACTCAAACTGCTGAGCTATCCCAGCATTTCTGTCTTACATCTTAAGTCTATAAGTACCTCTGAGGTCTGACTTGAATCTCTCTTGCTGCTGCTGATTTTCAGTTCAATGTTCCTGAACTGTATATAGCTGGAAGCCTGATGTGAGAGGATAGAGATGAGTCAGGTGCTTAACTGGCCCTCAAAGTCGTTTTAAAAAGCCAAGACCCACTGATGCTGACCTGTATCTGTGTGACCTTCTCTGGGGTCCCCCAGGGGACTGAGGTGTCAGAGGGGGCTGGCTTGAAGAACCAGACAGGACTAGAGGCTCCTGTCCCCCACCCCAGATGGCCCAGCAGATCAGCAGAAGATCAGGATGGACGCTCTCTGCAATCCCTACGTTAGCTCACAGGAATAAACTCTCATTATCCAGAGCTTTGGGGAGGGGCCGAAGCATGGGTTTTTCAGACGTAGCATGAAGGCACTCCATGGAGTGGGGGCAGTGAACAAACCCATTCCCCAAGTGGAAGGATCAGGGGCCACAGCCTCCTTGCTCCAGGAGCTTCCTGCCAGAATTTTAATCTCTGGTCCCTGAATTCCCTGCTTAAAGTTTCATGTCCAAAATCTCCTGCTTCAGCACCCCAGGGGTTCAGGGGAACATTCTGGAGAGCCCTTCCTCGGCCACCTGCTTGGTCAGGCCAGATCCTGCCTCACTTCCCCTCATCAGCAAACCCACCCCAATCCAACCAGCACAGATGACCCCATCTCCTTTTTAAAACTCACCCTTTGCCCTCTTCCTGGCCTTCCAGCTGCCAGCAGGGGCATCTCAAGATACACATGTACCCATCATTCCCCTGCAGTTAAAACCTCCCATGGCCACCGCCCCCAGGGTTTTGTAGAGCCCAGCTCCTGTCGCCCCTCTTCTCCTCTCCTCTCATCTCCTCTCACTCCCTTCACTCCCTTCACTCCAGCCCCAGGCTGCCCAGATAGTCTTTTTTTTTAATCTTTTTTTATTTTTATTGTTTTTGACAGAGAGAGAGAGAGATACAGAGACAGAGAGAGAACTGAACTGGGGGAGCTCCTCAGTTCAGCATGTGGGTCCGCACGGGCCGGGGCCGGGACTCGATCATTGGTCCTCAGGGCTGCAAAGCGAGCGCTTAACCCGCTGAGCCATCCCGGCTTCCCCCCAGACAGTCTTGAAGTGAGAAACCCCACTGTAGCAATGGAACCCTTGCGATTGTTGCCCCCTCTGCTGGGGGTGCAGTGCCTTCCACACTCTGCCACCTCCTCCAAGAAGCCCTCCCTGCCCGCCCAGGCTAAAGTGACTGCTCTGAATCATCCGTTTCATTTATTTGTTGGTGTGGAAAGCCCATTTCTCCTGCCTAGGCTGGGGCCCCTGAAGGAGCGCCAGCTCTGTCTGGTCACCATGCGTCCTCGGTGCCTGGCACGCTAATGGCTTCACAGTCTGCCCTGCCTTGGGATCACCCAAGTCCAGTGTCTTACCCTACAGGAGTTCCCCTTTCCTAATCCCTAACACTCCTCTCTTCGTAATTCCTAATTCCAAATCCAAGGGCTCAGGCCCCTAATCCTTCTTCCGCTGCTGCTCTCCCTTAATCACCAGCCCAGCCCTTAATCCCAGGATTTTCCAGTTGGTAATTCCCTTGGTTCATGGTCCTCACATCCTGCAGAGAGGGAACTCATCATGTCTTAGGTCCCCTGCTGGCCGCTGCCGAGGTCCTGTCACCTGACACTTGCAGAGCCTTGGTTTCTTTCTGAGCCAAGAGAATGGTTGGGCAGCTTTTAGACCAGGATTGAGCTGATGGCAGTGGTAGCCACCAGGGCCTCATGGAGGTCACTAGCCCCTGTGGGTGCACCAACCTGGGAGAAGGCCTAGGCTCCCTGCTATCTACAAGGAGACCTTGGCCTTGCCCATTTCCCTCCAGCCTGCATTTCTCTCCACAAACAAGCTGTGAACGGGCCCTCCGCCTACTGCCCTCCTACACTGAGCAGCTGGGGTTCTGGGTATTTCCACAGAAGTGGGGACCCCATTGTTATTGTTAGGAAAGATTTTTTTTAAGATTTATTTATTGTTTTTGACAGAGACAGAGAGAGGGGTGAAGGCCCAGAGCAGTCTCCATAGTTGTACATCATCAGTTTTTGACATGGTTTTGTTCCACACAGGTGAGTGGGGGCCTCTCACATGGGAGGCACACCCCTTTGAGTTAGGGACCTAACCAGGGGGCAAGAACCGAGCTGGGGGCCTCCCACATGGGAAGCACACCCCAGTTCAGCATATGGGTCTGCATGGGCCGGGGCCGGGATTTGATCCTTGGTCCCCTGGGCTGCAAAGTGAGAGCTTAACCCGCTGAGCCATCTGGGCTATGAGCAGCTGAGGGCTGATGGTGTGTCAGCTTCTACAGGCTACCGTATTTTCCGGCGTATAAGATGACCCCCTAATTTTACAGTTAAAACATAGGTTTAGGCCTATATTCGCTGTATAAGACTACAGCCTCGGAAGTGGGGGGTAGTCTTATACAGTGAATATAGGCCTAAACCTATGTTTTAACTGTAAAATTAGGGGGTCGTCTTATACGCCCGGTCGTCTTATACGCGGGATAATACGGATACTTGATGAAGGGGCAGGCAGGATTGGGCCGATAAGGCATTGTGGTTCAGAGGAATCAGCCCCCGGCTACACAGCTCATGGTAGGGGCAGGTACCCTGAGTTCTTCTATCCTCCACCAGATCCTCTACCTCAGGCCTCATTTTCCCTTGGTTGGTACATACATGACCCCTTCCAGGAGACCAGGCTGGCTGGAAAGGGCAAAGGTGGAGGCAGCGGTCCCATATGGGGGCATTCCAGTTAGAGCAGTGAGGCCCAGGGGACAGCACCAAGCCAGCCTGCCCCTCACTCCCATTCCACCCAGACTGGGAATACAATGCAACACTTGATGGGGCGGGGCTCAAGTCTTCTGGGGGAAGTTTCCAGAGGCAGTAGACACGACAGGTCCCAGGACAATTCCTGCCCTCACTCTGGTCTGTTAGTGGGGAAAACTGGTGCCTACCCAGAAGGAGAGTGTCTGAAGAGTCACCTGTCAAAGATGCCCTCAAGCTCTGTGGCCATTTAGCTGGTTTTAGACCCCCACCCTCCCAGCCTTCTCAGTTACTCTTTCCTGCTTGCTCTATACCAGGGCATGTGCCCTGAAATGAGAGGAGGGGCAGGTCTCATTCCAGAGAGGGTGGTGGGTGCATAGGAGGCAGCAGACAGGTGGGGCCCATCAGCCCCTTTGGATGCTGGGGCCCTGGGGGTCAAGAATGAACAAGTGCCTCAGTCAGGGGTCTGAGCCCCACACCTTGTCTAGATTCAAGGAAAAAGGATCTGGAATTTCTAGAAATCGTTTTAATTTTGCCCAGATCATGTCATTCCTTTTAGCTCCCTCGAAGCCTTCATCTCTACCCTAGGTGGGCATGCAGGGCTCCCCATCACCACGGAGTCCCCGTGCCCACTTGGAAGGTTCTATCACACGTGGGTGGGATGGTGCCCAGAAGGATCCTCAATGGATGCCACCTGCTGGGGTCTTCCCAGATGGATAGAAGAAGAGACAGAGTCCCAGGGGCTGGAGGGAATCACCCAAGGTCACACCTGCCAGCAGGCAGGGAGCGGTGGATGTCAGCCAGGGCTGGCTGCTGCCACCACAGTGTTAGATGTTGAGTCCCTTCCAACGTTTGGCTCTCAAAGACTAAGCTACTGTGAACATGTTGGTGGTGCAAATCACTTTTCTCTTTCACTTGGACAATTTCCTTGGGATTAATTTCCTGGAGTGGAACACCAGCCAGCAGGTGTGGTGTTAATAGCTCCTTTGCCATGTCAGAAAGGAGCCAACTGAAGGCAGCTCCTGAAGTAGGGAGCCTGGTATTTATGTGCTAACCTGGGCAAGTCCCTCCAGCCCCCGAGAACCTCAGCCTCTTCTTCTGTCCATCTGGGAGGAGCCCAAGAAGTAGGTCTTTCCAGGCACTGTTATACCCACATGTGATAGAATCTTCTCTGAGTGGATCTGGGGACTCTGGTCATAATGGGGAAGACCCTTCACAAACTTGCCTGGAGATTGAAGACCCCAAGAGACCTGAAACTGCTGATGTGACCTGGGGTGGGTGCTCTTGCAGCATTAAAGGCAAAATCAAATAATTGTCTGTTCAAAATTTGACACCCTCCTTTGCCTGAATCTAGACAGTATGTATGGGCTCAGACTCCTGATCTGGGACATCAGTGTT
Source organism: Craseonycteris thonglongyai (assembly GCA_004027555.1). Classification (NCBI taxonomy): domain Eukaryota; kingdom Metazoa; phylum Chordata; class Mammalia; order Chiroptera; family Craseonycteridae; genus Craseonycteris; species Craseonycteris thonglongyai. The sequence goes on from PVKE010004284.1 coordinate 20,166, forward strand.
CTTTTCTTTTATAATGTTAACATATGTATAAAACATAAATTTGGCATTTCATGATTTAAAAGTGTACAATTATACTTTAAACACAAGCACAATGTGTTGTGCAGCCATCACCCCTTCCATTTCTAGAACTTTTTAATTTTCTAAGATATAAATTCCACACCCTCCAGCAACCACTAACCCACTTCCTGTTTGTGGCTGTGCCTGTTCTGGACGTTTCACAGAAATGGAATCACACACTGTGTGGCCTTGTGTGTCTGGCTTCTCTCACTGAGCATCAGCATCACATATTCAAAGTCCATCCACGTTGTGACAAGTGTCAGCGCCTCCCTCCTTCTCACAGCCGAGTAACGCTCCAGGGTGTATGTGTGTGTGGACAGGCATGTTCACCTGTGAATGGACACATGGGCTGTGTCCACCTCATGGACGCTGTAAATTGTGCTGCTGTGAATATGGGTGCACAAGAATGGGGCCCCTGCTTTGTCCCCTGGTTTTCAAGGAATGAACAGTTCCCCCTCAGAGTGGTTTTGATGCGTATTTTCTCTACTGCTGCAGGGCCAGACATCTGTCTACGCATTCTTTTGTGGCATATGTATATCATGGATGCTTTATTAAGAACGCTGTGCCTGGCCATCATAGATATTGCTTGAATGGATAGGCCCCTTTCTGAAAGCACTTTCCAGGTGGAATTTTGGAATTGACCTCAAGGACTTGTATCTGTCCTGGGTATATTTGGGAGTGGAAGCAACTGATCATCACTTTTTCAGGAGTACTTGTCTCATTAAATAGCCCAGTGGTTGCCAGGTCCTGTCGCTTTCGTGCCTACCACTGTCTCAGCCCTGCACTCTGGCCCTGCCCAGCCTTGGCATGCTTTTCCCTGCTGGACTGGCCTCCCCGTCTGTGGTCCCCAGTGGTGCTTCCTGAAAGGGAAACACAGCCAGTGCCCCACGTGGAAGTCCAGCTGTTAAGGATGGTGTTGGGACCCTGCATCCCTGGGCATCAAGCTGCCATGTTCAGCTTCCACTCTGCACCCTCCAGCCCCGCCACACACACCTCAGTCCAAGCCCCCACTCCCTGCCACCTGGCTCCTCTCTGTCTCCCTTCTGCTTTCTTTTCTTTTCTTTCTTTCTTTCTTTCTTTCTTTCTTTCTTTTTTATTTATTTAAGATTTACTGTGTGAGAGAAAGAGAAGAGGGAGGGCCCAGAGCAGTCTCCATAGTTGTATGTCATTAGTTGTGACATGATTTCATTCCACACAGGTGGATGTGGGGCCGCATGGGGCAAGAGCCTAACCGGGAGCCTCCCCTTTGGGAGGTGAGAAGTTTCACCATCGTCTCAGTGGTTACCAGTTGTGCCGCAGTTCAGCCTATGGGTTTTCACAGACTGCGGCTGGGATTCGATCCCCAGATCTTGTGATTGCAAGGCAAGCACTCAACTTGCTGAGCTATCCCAGCATCCCCTCCTTTCTCCTTTCTTGTTCCTTGGATGCCAGCCTTGTGCCAGGCACCTTGGGCCTTTTAGTTAAGAGAAACATTTAACCATTTTTGAGCAAATTCACGGACTCTGTGAGGGCTCATGCTTCTTCATGGCGGGACAGTCAGAGCTGGGTCAGTGCGAGGGCCCTGTGCTAGGGGAGCCCAGGGAACAGTGGAGTGCTCTCTGGGAAGGGGATGGGATGGGAGACCTTCCTGAAGACAGAGCCCACTGGCCATGACCCAAAGTCTCAGCTTGCAGCAGGTGGGATCTGGGCTGGCCATCAAAAGTGGGTGCTGACAGCTCATGCCTTCCTCCTTCAGGTTCTACTGGGACTTCACCATGCTGCTCTTTATGGTGGGAAACCTTATCATCATCCCAGTGGGCATCACCTTCTTTAAGGACGAGACCACAGCCCCCTGGATCGTGTTCAACGTGGTTTCGGACACGTTCTTCCTCATGGACTTGGTGCTGAACTTCCGCACAGGCATTGTGATCGAGGACAACACAGAGATCATCCTGGACCCTGAGAAGATCAAGAAGAAGTACCTGCGCACATGGTTTGTGGTGGACTTTGTATCCTCCATTCCTGTGGACTACATCTTCCTCATTGTGGAGAAAGGCATCGACTCCGAGGTCTACAAGACCGCGCGTGCCCTGCGCATCGTGCGCTTCACCAAGATCCTCAGCCTGCTGCGGTTGCTGCGCCTGTCACGCCTCATTCGCTACATCCACCAGTGGGAGGAGGTGAGAGCATGGGGGTGGGAGCTGTGGGCGGGCCAGGGCTGCAGGGGTGGGGCTGTGAGGGGCGCTGTGGGTGGTGCCATGGCTGCAAGGGCGCGGCTGTGCAGACATCAGGAACAAGGTGAGGCTATCTATGATGGGAGGCTCTGAGCAGGGCTCTGAGGGTCCAGAGATGGGGCCACAGGGAGAAGGCAGGTGGGGGTTCCTGGCACACGAGAGGGGTCATGGCCGGGGCTCAGGGTGGGGTCCTAAGGGCTGCAGTGCAAGGCCTGAAAACTATAGGGCATGGAACCTGGCGTTGTGGAGGGACGTGGGCGGGGTCCCAGAGGACTCTATGAGGGAGTCAGGAGAACACAGCATGGACCCTTGACACATTCGCACCTCTTCCCTTCATTCTGCCCTGTAAGAGGAGGAATCCACTCCACTGGCAATGGGATAACTGAGTCTCAGGGAAGTGAAGTCAGTGCCCCGCCCCCTAGTCAAAATTTATCTCTGGACCACTGTACCCAGTTTCCAGGGCAGTGACAAGGCTCTTGAGGGGAGATTTGGGCAGAGAGGGTTGCAGGAAGGGGCGGTGGTCCTGGGAGATGGGTGGAGGGCACCCAGAGAGGGCATGCTGAGCAGGGGATCTTCTGCAGGATGTTCATTACCTGGAAAGGCAGTGGGGCCTCCTGGGAGTGGGGGTTGCGGCAAGGGGGCTGAGTGTCCGGCCTGGGGTCCTTCCTTCCTCACTTGCCTGCCCTGCCCCAGATCTTCCACATGACCTACGACCTGGCGAGCGCAGTCATGCGCATCTGCAACCTCATCAGCATGATGCTGCTGCTGTGTCACTGGGACGGCTGCCTGCAGTTCCTAGTGCCCATGCTGCAGGACTTCCCACGCAACTGCTGGGTGTCCATCAACGGCATGGTGGTAAGTGCCCTGCCCACTGGGGGTCCCATCCCTGCCAAACAGGCCAGGGCACCAAGTCCTGGACCAGATAGTGCCCTCTGGGATCGTGGACAGACAGGTCCTTGACCATTGCAGCGTGTCTATGACACTTTGTCATCCAGACACAATGGTGCTTACAGCTCTCTCATGATTGAGTTTTCTTTCTGTGTACATAAATGTATTTAAAAGCCTAATGGGAACATGGTATCATGGACCATAAGAAATGGAGATCTTTGAAGTGAGGCCCAGTCACCAGCTGCTTCCTGGCTGAGGTGCTCACTGCTGAACAGGGCACCTGGGTGCCAGGTAGCACCATGAGGAGCCTGCTGCCACCCCGAGTGCTGTGTCTTAGGCGCATGTGGGGTGGGCGCACTCGGAACTGGGCAGGAACAGGGGGCAGTGAATGGCGAGGGGCAGCAGAGAGAACACAGCAGGCGCGCCGGCGCCTGGCACAGCTGCTGCCCTGGCACAGAGGCAGCTCATTGTCTGACAAAACAGCTGGGCATGCTGTCCTGTTTCCTGAATGGGGCCCCACTGCCCCACCCCACACCGGGTCAACTGAGGACTGGCTCAGCCTCATGTCTCTACCTTCCTGGCCCCCCAATCAGACCCCAGTGTCCCCAGCTTGCCATCCTAGGGTCCCTGAAACTTTCCCATCCTCTTGGCCTCACAGACACTCTGATCAGAGGCTGAAAAGTGATAGGGGCTCCTGAGACACCAGGGCCGGACTCTGGCCCATCTGAGCCTCAGTTTCTTGAGGAGTGAAGTGGGGAAATGGTTTCAGACCTGCCCCTGCCGCTCACTGACATATGTGCAGTTTCTCTTGGTTACCTCCGGACATAGGGAGTTCACCTCCTTGGGTACCTAGGGGAGGACAGGCAGGTGGGACCCTTGGCATCAGGGAACCCCTGCCCACCTGCCACCTGGTGGCCTTGCAGAACCACTCGTGGAGCGAGCTCTATTCCTTCGCGCTCTTCAAGGCCATGAGTCACATGCTGTGCATCGGGTATGGGCGGCAGGCGCCCGAGAGCATGACCGACATCTGGCTGACGATGCTGAGTATGATCGTGGGCGCCACGTGCTACGCCATGTTCATCGGCCACGCCACGGCCCTCATCCAGTCGCTGGACTCCTCAAGACGCCAGTACCAAGAGAAGGTCTGGGGGGCTCACCCCACCCCCCAGCTCCGTCAGGGGGGCATGGGGATCCTAGAGGGGGTCTGTGGCTGCAGTTAGAAGTAGAAGCCTTTCAGGCGAAGGGAGCAACTCCTGGACAAACA
>PVKE010004284.1:24687-65828 GCA_004027555.1 Craseonycteris thonglongyai
GGGGGGGGGGGTCTCTGGGCTGGCTCAGGAGGGACTGGGGCAGAGAAGGCACTATGCAGGGTCCAAGTGGCCAGGGGTCACTTGAGGACATACTGGTCAATCAGGCCCCCAGGGGAGGCCTCTGGGGAAGCAAGGATATTCGGCTACTTGGACCAAGCCTCGGGGTGGGGCAAGCTTCCATGGGGCTGTCTGAGGGCCAGGAAAGGGCTGAAGGATAGCAGGCACTGGCCCAATAGGCCAGCCCTTTCTGGAGTTTGACCTCGATGTCTACTCCGTGCCTCAGTTTTCTTCTCTAAAGTCAAGGGTGAGCTTGGCCCCTGTGCCCAAGCTGCTCCTCTATTCTGTGCTGTGACCCAAGGGCTGCTCCTGGCCAGGCAGCTGTGAGCACCCCCAGCAGTGCCAGTCGGGTCAGCTGGGCCCAGCGCCAGGCACCCTGGTTGCCCAGAAGCCACAGCCTCACACCCAAACATGAGCTGGTGCCGCCACCCGCCTGCCGTCACGGGTTCCGCTGAGCTCAGGGCAGCTGTGGCTGGGAGGAGCTGGAATGGAAAGAGAGCTAGGGCATCCCTGGGGGTGCCAGGCTGGGGACAGCAGGGCCTGGCATCCCCGCCTAGTGCCCACATCTGCCCTGCTTAGGAAGGGCTGAGCCAGTAGTTTATAAGAAAGATCCTGGGGTAGGGACGGGCTCCAGCATCTTGGTGGGCCTGCGGTCAGGCTGTGCCTCCATTTCCCAGGGGTGGGGTTGCCAGATAAACTTTAGGACACAAGCAATAACTTGTTAGCATGAGCATGTCCCAAACGTGGCCCAGGATCTGTTCATATTAAACCTCGGCAGCCATGATCTAGAACCCAGGTGTAGCTGGGAGGCCATGTGTGTTGTCATCCCAATGGGGCTGACCTGGGTTCCCACCTGTTACAGTACAAGCAAGTGGAGCAGTATATGTCCTTCCACAAGCTGCCTGCCGACTTCCGCCAAAAGATCCACGACTATTACGAGCATCGCTACCAAGGCAAGATGTTCGACGAGGACAGCATCCTGGGCGAGCTCAATGGGCCCCTTCGGGAGGTGAGGCAGTCATGGGCCCTGGGCTTGGCTGGGGTCCAGACCAGATGCCCTGTCAAGGCTCCCAGTCCTGGAGATGGACACAGAGGATGCAGCCTAGGGGGTGCACACAACCTGGCACTCAGCCTCTGGCCCCTGCAGTCCTGGGTCCCTCACCCACCTACTGACGCCGCTTATCCTGCTTGGGGTCTGTGTTAGAGGGAGCAGGCCTGCCCAAGGTGGGTTGTCCCAGCGGTGGATACTCTGCCTCTCACAACCTGTGTGACACTGGGCAAGATTCCTGGGCAGCCATGACAAGTGACCCCCTACTGGGCACCTTAAAACAACAGGAATTAATTCTTTCACATTCTGGGGCCAGAAATCCCAGATCCAGGTGCCACAGGGCCCCTCTTTCTCCAGAGGCTCCAGGGGAGGGTCCTTCCTGCCTCTTCCAGCTTCTGGTGTACCTGACAGCTTTTGATGTCCCTTGGTTTGTAAATGTGTCATCCCAACCTCTGCCTCTATCTTTGCATAGCTATCTTTCTGAATGTTTGTCCTTTTCTTATAAGGACATCTGTCATTGGATTTAGGGCCCACCTCATCTTAACTAATGACGTCTGCAAAGGCCCTATATCAATATAAGGTCCTATGGCTGGAAAGCAGGGGTTCAGGACTTCAGCACATTTGGGGGACATGATGACTCAGCACATAATACTCACCAAGCAGTTACTGTGTGTCATCTGTGAGCCCTGCCATGTGTCCGCAGGGAGGGCCAGAGGGAGAAGTTCTGGGAAGGACTAGAATGGGCCAGGGACTGGGGAGATGATGTCTGAGCGAGGTAGGTGTGAGCCTGTGGGTGTCCCAGGTGGAGGGCATGGCCAGGGCAAAGGCCCTGAGCGGCTGGGAGGATTGGGAGGAGGCTGATGAGGGCTTGGGGAGGGGGCACTTCTGGGGAGGGAGCACTTGGATTTCTGAAGCGGGGGACCATTCACATGCATTGCCTCCTGATGACATTGAACATATTGAATTGTATTTGATAATGATTTCATCCATTCAGTCATAGAAGTATAACTCACAGACTTAAAATTCGGTGGTTTTTAGTATATTCAAAAGCTGTGCAGTCATCATCACTGTAATTACACTGTGTTCCCATAGCCCCAGAAGGGCACCCATGCCATAAGCCACCACTCCCCAGACACCCCGCCCCCAGCCCCTGGCAACCTGTATTTCATCATTATTTAAGTGTTCTGTTTTTAAGATTTATTTTTCACAAAGAGACACACACACACAGAGGAGGAGGGCTCAGAGCAGTCTCCATAGCTGTACATCAGTAGTTGTTGTTGTTATTGTTTATTGTTTTTGACAGACAAATAGACAGAGAGAAGGGGGAGGGCCCAGAGCAGTCTCCATAGTTGTATGTCATCAATTCTCAACACGGTTTTGTTCCACACAGGTGGGCAGGGGCCACACAGGGCAGGAACTGGGCTGGGGGCCTCCCATATGGGAAGCTCACCTCCATTCAGCATATGGGTCCCTACAGGCCAGGCACTGGACTCGATCCTTGGTCCCCGGGGCTGCATAGTAAGCGCTCAAACCACTGGGCCATCCCAGTATACCTTATTTAAATGTTTACACAGTTGCAAAGTCAAGTTTATGAAACCACATATCTTCAGAAAATTTCCCTCTTGTGTGCCTCTACCAGGTTCTCTCCTGATAGTTCTATCCTTCCATTTCCTCTTCTGGGCACACCCACCTCCTCCGTGCATGCCCACCCTTTTTCCTGGGCCTCGCAGGCATAGTCTAGGGCTCACATCTTGGCTACTTGGCTCTTTTGCTCACATGTTTGGGAGAGGGGCTCCTGGCATCCGGGGAGAGTCCAAGGCACAACATCTGACCTCACTGGCCCCCTCTGAGGGCCTGCGCTGTGCTGTGCACGCAACAGCAATGCAAGGGACACCTGATCCCAGGTGAGGGGCTTTCCCAAATGCACAGGTGACATGCATTTTCAAGCAGCTCTCAGGTACACTTACTCGGAACGGTGTCGAGCATCTTTCCATGTATTCAGGGCTGTTTTGTTTGCGCTTCTCATTCTGTGAACTGTTCATAACTTAATGGTTTTTCTAAAAGAACTTCTGGTTTTTGTTTTTGTTTTAAGAAAGTTTTTATATGTGGACTTTAACTCTTTGTTATAATTTACAAATTTCCATCCCTATGGCTATTGGTCTTTTAACTTTGCTTACTTTGTCTTTCTTTTTTTGACATAGGCGATTTTTATGCTGCGTACAGCAGGAGTTCCAAGGGTGCTTGCTGTACACAGTAGACCCCAATACCTGCTTGCTGCATACAACAGGTGCACAATACATTGTTGCTCTACCCACTCAGGTTACAGCACAATTCACCCATGTATTCTTCTAATGTTTGTATAGTTTCATTTTTTCCATTTATGTTTTTATTCCCATTGCCCCTACCACCACCACCACCATGCTCCTCTTGCTCAACCATCAGCTTATTCTCTGTATCTATGGCTCTGTTTCTGTTTTGTTTGTCCATTTATATTGTTGTTTTAAATTCCACATGTGAGATCATATGGTATTTGTTTTTCTATGTCTCACTTATTTCACTGAGCATAATACCCTCTAGCTCCATCCATGTAGTTGACCGCAAATGGCAAGATTTTTGTTCTTTTTTTATGGCCAAGTAATATTCCACTGTATATATGTACCACACCTATCCATTCATCCATTGATGGACACTTCAGTTACTTCTACATCTTGGCTATTGTAAATAATATTGCAGTGAACATGGGAGTGCATATATATGTCTTTTCAAGTTAGTGTTTTGGATTTCTTTGGATATCCGCAAGTGAAATTGCTGGGTCATAAGGTAGTTCCATTTTTAATTCTTTTAGGATTCTCCATACTGATTTCTATAGTGGCTGCACCAATTTACAATCTCACCAACAGTGCGCAAGAGTCCCCTTTTCTCCACAACTTTTCCAACACTTGTTACTTACTGATAATAGCCATTCTAGCAGGTATAAGGTGGTATCTCATTGTGGGGGTTTTTTGGTTGTTTTTTTTTAAGATTTACTTTTATTGTTTTTTACAGAGAGAGAGAGACAGAGACAGAGACAGAGAGAACGGGGAGAGCCCAGAACAGTCTCCATAGTTGCACATCATTTGTTTTTCCACATAGTTTTATTCCACAGGTGGGCGGGGCTGCACAGGGCAGGAACTGGACCGGGGTCTTCACCCCGGTGAGAACTGAACTGGGGGCACTCCCCAGTTCAGCATATGGGTCCACATGGGCTGGGGCCGGGATTCGATCCTCGGTCCCCGGGGCTGCAAAGTGAGCGCTAAACCCACTGAGCCATCCCGGCTTCCCCTACTTTTATTGTTTTTGACAGAGACAGAGAGAAGCGGGAGGGACCAAAGCAGTCTTCATAGTTGCAGTCATTGGTTTTCTACATAGTTTCGTTCCACAGGTGGGCACAGGGCTGTGCGGGGCAGGAACTGGGCCAGGGGCCTCCTGCACAGAACTTGCCCCACTGAAAGCTGTACCGGGGGCCTCCCACATGGGAAGCACACCCTAGTTCAGCATATGAGTTTGCACAGGCTGGGGTCAGGATTTGATCCTCGGAACCCAGGGCTGCAAATGAGTATTCAACCCGCTGAGCTATTCTGGTGTCCCCTCATTATGGTTTTAATTTGCATTTCCATGATGATTAGTGACATTGAGCATCCTTTCATATACTTATTGGCCATCTGTATGTCCTCTTTGAAGAAATGTCTATTCAGGACCTCTGCCCGTTTTTAATTCAGATTGTTGTTTTTGGTGTTGAATTGTATGAGTTCTTTATAGATTTTGGAAATTAATTCTTTATTAATCTAATCTATCATTGGTGAATATCTTTTCTTACTCATTAGGTTGTGTTTTCATTTTGTTGAGGGTTCCCTTTGCTGTGCAAAAACTTTATAGCTTGTTGGAGTCCCATTTATTTATTTGTTCTTTTGTGTCCCTTGCCCGAGGAGACATCCAAAACACTTGACTGCTGGTTTACCTCTAGGAGTTGTATGGTTTTGGGTCTTACATTTGTCTTTGTTTTATTTATTTATATATTTTTAATATTTATTTTATTGGGTTCTTTTTTTTACAGAAAGAGAGAGACATAGAGAGACAGAGAGAAGGGGGAGGGCTCAGAGCAGTCTCCACAGTTGTACATCATCAGTTTTCAACATGGTTTCATTCCACACAGGGACCGTGCCAGGGGCCTCCCGCATGGGAAGTTCGCCCCAGTTCAGCATGTGGGTCTACAAGGGCCAGGGCCAGGATTTGATCCTTGGTCCCCTGGGCTACAAAGCGAGCACTTAAACCGTTGAGCCATCCCCACTTCCTCTATTTAAGTCTTTAATCCATTTGAGTTTATTCTTGTCTGTAGTATAAGAAAGTGACCCAGTTTCATTCTCTCTCTCTTTTTTTTTTTACAGTAGTTTCTTTTTAAAGATTATTTTATTGTTTTGAGAGAGGTGAGAGAGAGAGAAGGGGAGAGGGCCCAGAGCAGTCTTCATAGTTGTACATCATTAGTTGTGACAAAGTTCATTCTACACACGTGATGTGGGGCTGTGTAGGGTGAAAACCAAACTGGGGGCCTCCCACACGGGAGGTGAGAACTTTTACCGTGGGGCTTGGCAGTTACCAGTTGCACCACAGGTCAGCATATGGGTTTGCATAGGCTGGGGTTGGGATTCAATCTCCTGACCTCGCAGTTGCAAGGCAAGTGCTCAACTTGCTGAGCTATCCTGGCATACCTTTTTTTTTTTTTAAGATTTATTTTATTGTTTGAGAGAAGGTAAGAGAGAAAAAGAGAGAGAGAAGGGGGAAGGGTCCAGAGCAGTCTCCATAGTTGTACATCATTAGTTGTGACGTGGTTTCTTTCTACACACGTGGATGTGGGGCCGCACAGGGTGGGAATCAAACTGGAGCCTCCTGCATGGGAGGCAAGAATCTTCACCGCCATCCTGGCAGTTACCAGTTGCACCACAGTTCAGCATATGGGTTTGAACGGGCTGGAGTCAGGATTTGATGCCTGGACCTCACGGTTGCAAGGCAAGCACTCAACCTGCTGAGCTATCCCAGCCTCCCCACAGTTTCATTCTTTTGCATGTATCTGTCCAGTTTTTCCAGCACTATGTATTGAAGAAACTGTTGTACATCCTTGCCTCCTTTGTCATACATTAATTGACAGTATAAGTGAGGTTTTATTTCTGGGTTCTCTATTCTGTTCCACTGATTTATGTATCTGTTTTTATGACAGTACTTGTTCTTATACTATTCTTTTAAGTTTATTGTAGTAACATTGGTTAACGTTACATAAATATCATGTGCACAACTTTATAATACAAGAATACTCTGTGTGCTGACCATGTGAAGTCTAGTCTCCTGTCACCATGTATTTGACCTCCTTTACCCTCTTTGTCCTCTCCCCACCTCCATCCCCTCTGTTAACCACCATTCTGTTGTCTGTGTCTATGAGTTTGTTCATTTGTTGCTGTTTTGTTTTACATCCCACATATGAGATAAATCCTATGGTTCCTGTCTTTTGTCATCTGACTTATTTCACCTAGCATGATACTCTCAAGATCCACCTATGTTGTTGAAAATGGTAGTATTTTATTTTTACAGCTGAATAGTATTCTAGTGTATGTCTGTGTGTGTGACATCTTTATACAATCACTGGTAGAGGGCACTTACCGGTAGGTTGTTTCCATGTCTTGGCCACCATGAATCATGCTGCAGTGAACATCAGAATACATATGTTTTTTTGTTTGTTTGTTTGTTTTTATTGGTTTTAACAGAGGGAGAGAGAGAGAGAGAGAGATACAGAGACAGAGAGAACTGAACTGGGGGAACTCCCCAGTTCAGCATATGGGTCCGCCCGGGCCGGGACTGGGATTCGATCCTCGGTCCCCAGGGCTGCAAAGTGAGCACCTAACCCGCTGAGCCATCCCGGCTTCCCCAGGATACATATGTTTACAAACAAGTATTTTCAAATTTTTCAGGTACACACCCAGAAGAGGGAGTGTGGGTTGTTGAATCATATAGCACCTCTATTCCTAAGTTTTTGAGAAACACTGCCCTGATAGCTAGTACTGTTGAGCATCTTTTCATGTGTCTGTTGGGCATCTCTGTGTCTTTCTTGGAAGTATCTATTCAGGTCCTCTGCCCATTTTTTTTTTTTTTTTTAAAGATTGATTTTTATTGGGTTTTGACAGAGAGAAACACAGACAGAGACAGAGGGAAGGGGGAGGGCCCAGAGCAGTCTCCATAGTTGACAGCATTAGTTTTCCATATAGTTTCACTCCATAGGTGGGCGCAGGGCAGGAACTGGGCCGGGAGCCTCCCGCATAGGTCCCGGCAAGAACTGAACTGGGGTCATAGCCCAGCTCAGCATATGGGTCCACATGGGCCGGGGCCGGGATTCGATCCTCAGGCTCCGGGGCTGCAAAGCGAGCGCTTAACCCGCTGAGCCATCCCAGCTTCCCCCCCATTTTTTAATTGTATTGTTTTAATTGGATTTTGTTGTTGAGTTGTGTGAGTTCTTTATATATTTTGGTTATTAGCTCCTTATTTGAGGTATAATTTATCAATATTTCCTCCCATTCAGTTAGTTGCCTTTTTTGTTTTGTTTATTGTTTCTTTGGCTGTGCAGAAGCTTTTTAGTTTGATGTTGTCCCAGTCATTTATTCATTCATTCATTTTAATTTTTTAGATTTATTTTATTGGTTTTGAGAGAAGGTGAGAGAGAGACAGAGAAGTGGGGAGGGCCCAGAGCAGTCTCCATGGTTGTATATCACTAGTTGTGATATAGTTTCATTCCACACAGGTAGATGTGAGGCTGCACAGGGCAGGAACTGAACTGGGGGCCTCCCATATGGGAGGCGAGAACCTTCACTGTGGGGCTAGGTGGTTACCAGTTGTGTTGCAGTTCAGCATATGTGTTTTCAAGGGCAGGGGCCAGGATTCAATCCCTGGATCTGGTGGTTGCAAGGCAAGCGCTCACCCTGCTGAGCTATCCTGGCATCCCCCATTCATTTATTTTTGCTTTTACTTCCCTTACCTTTGAGGTCATATTTGCAAAAGCTTTTCTGAGACCAGGTAGATAGGTTTAGTGTCTATGCTTTCTTCTATGCGTTAATTATTTCAGGTTTCACATTTAAATCTCTAATCTACTTTAATTTTTGTGTATGGCATCAGATGGCTGTCTAGTTTCACTCATTTGTATGTGAGCATCCAGATTTCCAAGCACCGTTTATTAAAGAGGCTCCTTTCTCCATTGAATGTTTTGGGAACCTTTGTTGAAAATTAGTTAGCCACATGAATGGTTTTCTGGGCCCTCTCGATTCTGTTGCATTAGTCTGTGTCTGTTTCTGCCAGTACCATGCTGTTTGACTATTGTGGCTTTGTTGTATAGTTTGAAGTTAGGGAGTGTGATACCTCCAGCTGTGTTCTTCTTTCTCAGGATTGTTTTGGATATTCAGGGTCTTTCCTGGTTCCATACAAATTTGAGGATTTTTTTGTTCTATTTCCATGGGAAATGCCATTGGGATTTTGATGGAGATTACATTAAATCTGTATATTGTTTTAGGTAATAAGGACATTTTAACAATGTTTATGCTTCCAGTCTATGAACATGGAATACCATACCATTTCTTTGTGTCTTCATCAATATCTTTCAACAATGTCTTGTAGTTTTCAATTTACAGGTAGGTCCCTCACCTCCTTTGTTAAGTTTATTTCTAGGTATTTTATCTTTTTTGTTGCAGTTGTAAATGGGATTGTTTTCTTAATTTCTCTGATATTTTATTAGCATATAGGAATGCAGTGAATTTTGTATATCAGTTTTTTCAAAAGATTTTATTTTATTGTTAGACTGAGAGAGAGAGAGAAGGTGGGAGGGCCCAGAGCAGTCTCCATAGCTGTGCATCATTAGTTGTGACATGGTTTTATTCCACACAGGTGGATGTGGGGTTGCAAAGGGCAGGAAAGTAACCGGGGGTCTCCCACATAGGAGGCAGGGAACTTTGCCACTGAGCCATCCCGGCGGTTACCAGTCCTAAGGCAGTTCATGGTTTGCATGGGCTGGGGCTGGGAATCGAACCCTGGGCCTCATGATTGAAAGGCAAGTGCTCAACCACTAAGCTATTCCAGCATCCCTATATATTAGTTTTGTATCCTGCAACTTTACTGTATTGTTTGTAATTGTCATTTGGAGGAGTCATTGGGGATTTTGATACATAGAATAATGTCATCTGCAAATAGTAAGCTTTCCTTCTTTATTCCCAGTTTGGATGCCTCCGTTTCTTTTTCTCGCCCATCTCTGGCTGGGACTTTGGGCACTGTGTTGAGTAACAGTGGTGTGGGCATTGTTGTCTTGTTCCTGATCTTAGAGGAACACCTCAGCTTTTCACCGTTGAGTATGATGTTAGCTGAGGGTTTGTCATATATGTCTATTATGTTGAGATACTTTCCTTCTATACCCATTTTATTGAGTGTTTTAATCATAAGTGGGTGTTGTGTCTTGTCAAATGCATTGTCTGCATCCATTGAGATGATCATATGGTTTTCATCCTTCATTTTGTTAATGTATCACATTGATTGATTTACGAATATTGAACCATCCTGTGTCCCCAGAATAACCCCTACTTGGTCATAGTGTATGATCCTTTGGATGTCTTGTTGAATCCAGTTTACTAATATTTTATTGAAAATTTTTGCATCTTTGTTCATCAAGAATGTTGGCCTGTAATTTTCTTTTATTGTAGTACCTTCATTTTTATCATTTCAAAGAAGCAGCTCTTAGTTTTATTGATCTTTACTATTTTTTTTAAATTTCTACTTTGCTTATTTCCACTCTGATCTTAACTGTTTCCTTTCTTCAGCTTCTTTTGGGTTTGATTTTCTTCTTCTAGTTCCATTAAGTGTAGAGTCAGATTGTTTACTAGGGATTTTTCTTATTTCTTGATGTACAAGGTCTGAAAAGTTAAGTTCGTGAACTTGCCACCATGGGCTTACATTAGGCAGCACTGTACAAACAACTCAGTAAGGTTTTATAACCTCGGTATATCTGTCTCACAGCTGTGTTCGTGTCAACGCATGGCAATGTCTTCCTGAGTGGCATTCATTATTGTTGTTGTGTGTTTTTGTGTGCCATCATGAGAATGTCAGAGCTTGAATTAGAGCAACGAACAAACATTAAATTCTTGTTAAACTTGGCAAAAGTGGGGTTAATGTCATGAAGAAAACAGCTGTGTACAAATGGATTAAACATTTTTTGAGGGGAGAGAAAATGTCACTGATGAAAAGAGGTCAGGGTGGCCAGTAATGAGCAGAACTGACAAAAACATTACAAAACTTCATCAAATTGTGTGTCAGAATCATCAGCTTACTGTGAGAAGCATAGCAAACCAGGTAAACATCAATAGAAAAACAAATTAGGAAAATCTTAACTGAAAATCTTGGCATCAGAAAGCTGTGTGCAAAAATAGTCCCAAAAGAGCTCACCAATGAACAAAAAAAAGCAAAGGAGAGTTGAAGTTTGCCAAGACCTTCTGGAGAGGCAAGAGGATGTTTGGGCTGTGTTATCACTGGCGATGAAACATGGGTGTACCAATACGGCCCTGAAAAAAAGCACCAAAGTATACAATGGAAGTCAGCCAATTCTCCATGACCAAAAGAGTTCCGCCAGTCCAAATCAAGAATCAAAACAATGTTGCTAACCTTTTTTTGATATCAAAGGGATTATTAATTTTACCAACTGGACAGTCAACCAAGTTGACTATTTGGAAGTGCTGTAAAGGCTGCGTAAAATAGTTAGACAAAAACAACCTAAATTTTTCACCAACAACTCATGGCTCTTGCATCATGACAATGCACCAGCTCACACAGCACTGTCTGTGAGGGCGTTTTTAGCCAGTAAACAAATAACTGTATTGGAACACCCTCCCTACTCACCAGATCTGGCCCCCAATGATTTTTTTCTTTACCTGAAGATAAAGGAAATATTGAAAGGAAGACATTTTGATGACATTCAGAACATCAAGAGTTATATGATGATGGCTCTGATGGCCATTCCAGAAAGAGTTCCAAAATTGCTTTGAAGGGGGGACTAGTCACTGACATCGGTGCAAAGCTTCCCAAGAGGAGTACTTCGAAGGGGACCATAGTGATATTCAGCAATGAGGTATGTAGCACTTTTTCTAGGATTTCTCAAACTTAATTATCAGACCTCATATGCCTACATATGAACTTGCCTCTTAGAACTACTTTTGGGGATGCTGTGTGATGTTTCAGCAGGTTGAGTGCTTATCTTGCAGCCCCAGGGTCCGAGGATCGAATCCTGACCCTGGCCCTCATGAACCCATATGCTGAACTGGTGTGTGCCCCCAGTTTAGCTCTCACTGGGGGGAGCTTCCCATGCAGGAGGCTTCTGGCTCAGTTCCCACCCTGTGTAGCTTCGCGCCCACTTGTGGAATGGAACTATGCAGAAAACTGATGATATGCAACTATGGAGACTGTTCTGGGCCCTCCCTCTTCTCTCTGTCTCTCACTGTCTCTCTCTCTCTGTCAAAAACAATAAAAATATTTAAAAAAAACCAGGGGAAACCAGGATGGCTCCACAGGTTAAGCTCTCACTTTGCAGCCCTGGGGACCAAGGATCAAATCCTGGCCCTGGCCTGTGTAGACCCATATGCTGAACTGGAGTGTGCTTCCCGTGAGGGAGGCCCCCAACCCAGTTCCTGCCCTGCATGGCCCCTGCCCACCTATGGAGCAAAACCATGTCGAAAACTGATGATGTTACAACTATGAGACTGCTCTGGGCCTTCCCCCTTCTCTTTGTCTCTGTCTCTGTCAAAAACAATAAAATAAATCTTTAAAAAAAAAATCCAAAGAACTGCCTTTGCTGCATGGCATAAATTTTGAAAAGTTATGTTTTCATTTTTTTAAAGATTTACTTTTATTGTTTTTGACAGAGAGTGGCAGAGAGAAGGGCGAAGGCCCAGAGCAGTCTCCATAGTTGCACATCATCAGCTTTCTGCACAGTTTCATTCCATAGATGGGGGCGGAGTTGCACAGGGCAGGAACCAGGCCAGCTGGGGTCTTACATCGATCAATGAGAACCGAACTGGGGGCACACCCCAGTTCAGCATATGGGTCCACACAGGCTGGGGCAGGGACTCAAGCCCCAGACCCCGGGGCTCGATAGATAACCACTCAACCCACTGAGCCATTCCAGCATCCCCTTCATTTTCATTTGTTTCAAGATCGTTGTTGATTTCCTGTTTGGTTTCCACTTTGATCCATTGGTTGTTTAGTAACATGTTGGTTAGTCTCCATATAATTGTAGATTTCACCTGCTTTACTTTTTTAAGATTTATTGTTTTTGGGGGAAGCCAGGATGGCTCAGTGGGTTAAACGCTCACTTTGCAGCGCCAGGACCGAGGATCGAATCCCGTGCGGAACCATGTGCTGAACTGGGGAGTTTCCCCAGCTCAGTTCTCTCTCTGTCTCTGTATCTCTCTCTCTGTCAAAAAAATTAATAAATAAAAACTAAAAAATAAATCTTTTTAAAAAGTAAATCTTTTTTCAAAATCTACCCATTGATATGAGTGTGGTATTAAAGCCCCCTACTCTTGTATTAGTGTCAGTCTCCCTTTATGTCCATTAATACTTGCTTTATGTATTTAGATGCTCCTAGAGTGGGCATGTAGATGTTTATGGTTATTTGGCTTCTCTTCTTGGATTAACCCCTTTGTAATTATGCAATGTCCTTTGTCTTTTTTACAGTTTGTTTTTTTGAAGTCTATTTGGCTGATATGGGTATTGCTATCCCAGGCTTATTTTCATTTCTATTTATATGAAACATCTTTTTTCATCCCTTCACTTTCAGTCTCTGTGTGTGCCTATTTGAAGTGTCTTGTAACTGCATTTAAATGGGTCATGTTTTTAATCCATTCAACTACCCTATGTCTTTTTATTGGAGCAGTTAATCCATTTACATTTAATGTCATCATTGATTCGTATGTACCCAGTGACATTTTGTTCACTGATTCCTGGTCATCTGCTGTGGGGCTGAAAATTCTGACTTTGCCCCTTGACATGGGGGCAATCTTCACCTTAAAGCTCCATTGGGCTTGAGTGTTTTCTGGATTTTTACTGTTAACCTGTCTGCTCTGTGTGTGTGAGGTCTTACAATGTGTTTTAATATCTTGGAGAGCTAGACCTCCCTGATCTCCCTTTTCATGGGTTTCCTGCTTTTTTTTTCTCATTTGTTCTAAATGAACTTGATTATCTCCAGAAAGTAAACCAGATGGTATTTTCACTGGGATTATGTGAAAGGTGTACATGAAAAGGGAAATGTCTTTCATCTTTATTATTGTAAGGAGTTCTAAGACTAGTTTGTTCGCATCTCCTGTGCCTTACAGGAGCATATTTGAGTTTTCTTTATATAGATTTGGACGTGTCATTATTTTACAAAGCTCTTTATGCTGGTTTAGATGGGGTGGGTCTTTTCATCCTTATATCCTCTTCTGAGTGGTTTTTTTGTTTTGTTTTGTTTGCATGTACAAAGGCTGTTCATTTTATTTTTAAGTTGAGCTTTTCTTTTTATTGCAGTATATCTTACCAAAACCTGCTCATGTTGTAAGGGCAAACTCAATAGATATTCTGTAAAATGAAATCCCTATGTAACTACCACCCAAATCAAACAGAACATTTCAGTTCCCCAGAAGCTTTCTTGCCAAGGGTAACTGTCAGCCTGACTTCTACCACATTCATTTTAATGTTCTTGGTTTCTATGTTGACTTTTGTATCACTGCTATTATGACTAATTTTCCTATTGTTACAGTTTTCCATTAGTTCTTTTGGGTTTTCCAGGTAGGCATATTAGAAGTGATAAAGGCAGAATTTTACTTTTCTGTTTATAATTCTTATTGTCTAACTCCATTGGCTGACATTATCAATAATGTTTAGTAGAAAATTAGTGCACATCTTTTCTTGCTCCCATCTTTGGTAGCGAAACCTGTAGTGTTTGCCCATTAAATAAAGAAGATGCTGGCTTTCAGGCTAAAGTGTTAAACCTCTTTCACAGATGAAGAAACTGAGTGTCTGAGTGGTGGAACAGTCCCAAAGGTGAGATGGAAGCAAGAGCTGGAGTTGTGCCCTGATGTCACCCCTGCTTCCCACCCCTACAGGAGATCGTCAACTTCAACTGCCGGAAGCTGGTGGCCTCAATGCCACTGTTTGCCAACGCTGACCCCAATTTTGTCACGGCCATGCTAACCAAACTCAAGTTTGAGGTCTTCCAACCAGGTGACTACATCATCCGTGAGGGCACCATCGGCAAGAAGATGTACTTCATCCAGCACGGGGTAGTCAGCGTGCTCACCAAGGGCAACAAGGAGATGAAGCTATCTGATGGTTCCTATTTTGGGGGTGAGTTTACATGGGGCCTGGGGAGCAGGCAACAGAGCTGGGCCCTTTCTGGGTATGGAGAACATGGGGGAGGTCAAAGGGGTGCAGAGGTGACCATCGTGAAGGTCCTTTGGGTGGAAAAGGTGGCCCTAGCAAAGGTGTGGTCTGGACCACTTGATGGTGGCTTGGGGAGTCTCAGGGAACCACAGGGGCAACTGGGTAATGTCCAGCCGCCAAGGTGCTTCCCTTGACCATACAGAAATCTGCCTGTTGACGCGGGGCCGGCGCACGGCCAGTGTGCGGGCTGATACCTACTGCCGCCTGTACTCACTAAGTGTGGACAACTTCAACGAGGTTCTGGAGGAGTACCCCATGATGCGACGGGCCTTCGAGACTGTGGCCATCGACCGCCTGGACCGAATCGGTTAGTGG
Organism: Craseonycteris thonglongyai; assembly: GCA_004027555.1. Lineage (NCBI taxonomy): Eukaryota > Metazoa > Chordata > Mammalia > Chiroptera > Craseonycteridae > Craseonycteris > Craseonycteris thonglongyai. Next base: position 39,632 of record PVKE010004284.1, read on the forward strand.
ACCTGGTTGTCGGCCCTCTGAGGAGGGTTGGGGGCAGTCACATTGAGATGGGAGGGGGGCATGGCCAATTGACTGATAAGAGACAAGATTTTTGATTTCTCCTCCCAGCCAAATACAGCCCGTTTCCCATGGAGTGAGACAATGTGGATGTGGTTCAGTGTGCAAAACTGCTTATTTGGCAATTACTTGATAAATGCCTATTATGTACCAGTAAGTAAGATGATGGACTATGAGCCCGGCTCTGGAGCTACCCCCCAAAAGCTTATGTCATAGAGGAAGGCACAGGGCAAGGGTGGGGCTTCCTGGTGATGCTGATGGAGACCAGGATGAGAGGACATGTGGTAGTTCACACAGGATGTGCAAAGGCCCTGAGGTGGGTAAGGAGGCCTAGAATTTAGAGCCAGGGATGCTGGGAGGAGGGAGTCTGGGAAGTAGGCAGGCATTGGGCACACAGGATGAGTGGGCTGTGGGGGGAGGCGTTTGGACTATAAACCAGGAGTAATAGACATCTATGAATGACTGAAGGCAGGAAGGAACCTGCCTGACCAGACTATTACACTCTACAAAGGTATACGAGGGGGGACCCCATAAAACCCGGAATTTATTTAAAAAACTGTGTATTCTTACATGTTTAAACTTCAGTCACCTTCAAAGTACTATCTGTATAATACAGTACACCTATCGAGACACTTTTTCCACTGCTCAAAACAGTTACTGAACTTGTCAATTTTTATGCCTTTTAGTGCTTCTGCTGTTTTGTTTTTTCACCTCTTCCACATCAGCAAAACATTTCCCTCTGAAGACTTTAAATCCAAGGAAACAAAAAAATAGACACTCAGGGCAAGATCAGGTGAATAGAGAAGGTGGGGCATAGGGGTCATGTCATTTTTGGTAAAAAACTGCTCGACACTCAGTGCAGTGTGAGCAGGCGTGCTGTCACGCTGTGCGTTGTTCATGGAAATCACCCATCATGAAATGGGCAAATGTGTTGTGTCTCCAAAAAAAATTCACTGAAGCAAAACATGGATGCAGATGGGTTCCCACAACACTCACCAAGCTGGGGAAGCCTCTACTACAAGGGGCCTGCCCTCCAGATCATTCCGGTTTCTTGGGGGTCCCCTTAAGATACAGGAGGGAGGTTGTTTGGCCTGGGTGGGGTGTGGTGGCCTTGGGTTGAGGGTGCAGGTGTGGGAGTCTCAGGAACAGTTGAGAAGTGGAGCCCTCAGGACTTGATTAGATGGGAGCAGGGAGATGGTGGCCCTCAGTGCTTTGTGGGAATGAAGACAATGGCTGGAAAAGCAGGACTGCGTCGGGCAGAGAAAGGTCAGAGAGACTTCCCCATACACAGCAAGTGCCTAATAACATGTTTATGTATCACAGATGTTCAACAGTTCTATACAGGTGTTCAACATATGTGAGGCAGGCACTCAGGTACATTTGCTGTGCAACAGGGAATCAGGTGTTTGCTCTACACGTGGGTGTTTGGCTATGAACAGGCAGGTGTTCTAGGTGTGTTGCTGTATACTGCAGGTGCCAGTGCATGACTGGTATAGAGGAAGTGCTCTGTGCACGTGGCAATTTATAGGTATCTCATACATTTGTGTATGTAACAGGTGCTCTATGTGCTTACTACACACAAAATGCATTTGATTCATGCTTGTATAGACCGTGCATACTTGTGACATACCGGTAGTTCTTGGTCTCTGCTCCCTATACACAGCAGACACTAGATATCTGCCCTCTGTATACAGGAGGCACTCAGTACTTGCAGATGAATGAGTATAGGCTGTAGAGTTGGTGGCCAACATCTGGCTGATGCAGGCAGTGCATCAGCACACAGTGGAGCACCTCTGGGATGCCCATAGCAACTGCACTGACACCCCGCTCCGCCCCGCCCCCAGGCAAGAAGAACTCAATCCTGCTGCACAAGGTCCAGCATGACCTCCACTCAGGAGTGTTCAACAACCAGGAGAATGCCATCATCCAGGAGATCGTCAAGTACGACCGCGAGATGGTACAGCAGGCCGAGCTGAGCCAGCGAGTCGGCCTCCTCCCACCACCACCACAGGTCACTTCAGCCATCGCCACACTGCAGCAGGCCGTGGCCATGAGCTTCTGCCCCCAAGTGGCACGCCCACTCGTGGGGCCGCTGGCACTCAGTTCGCCGCGCCTTGTGCGCCGCCTGCCCCCAGGGCCTGCACCCGCTGCCACCGCCTCACCAGGGCCCGTGCCTGCTGCCATTGCATCACCAGGGCCTGCACCTGCCACCAGCCCCCCTGGTGCACCCACCAGTCCCCAGGTGCCACGGACTTCACCCTACGGTGGTGGGCCCAGCTCTCCAGCTGCACCCCACACAGGGCTCACGCTGCCAGCGCGTCGCCTGAGCCACGCCTCACGCCCGCTTTCCGCCTCGCAGCCCTCACTGCCCCATGGGGTTCCTGGGCCCGGCCCTGCAGCCTCAGCACGTCCCGCCAGCAGCTCCACGCCACGTCTGGGGCCTGCCCCCGCCCCCCGGGCCCCTGCCCCCAGCCCAGACAGTAGGGACTCGGCCTCATCCAGTGGTGCCGGAGGCCTTGACCGGCTGGACTCTGCACGCTCGCGCCTCTCGTCCAATTTGTGACCCTCAGCGTGCCGCCCTGCGGGCCTGGGTGGCCCAGGGGCGGGGCTTTCATTCCAGACCAAAGCCATGCCATTGCGTGCTGCCTGGCCACCTGACCCAGAAGCCATAGAGGAGACGTAGGTAGTTGTAGTTGGACAGGGGGGGCCGGGCTGGTGGGGAAGCCCTTTCCACACCCCTGCCATCCCTTCTCATCACCCTGCGCCCACCTACATCGCCTGTGCCCCTGGCGGTGGCCTCGCAAGCATGCGAGGGGGTTTCCTTCACCTCGGTGCCTCAGTTACCCCAACTGTGAAATGGGGACGGGGCTACCCTGTGGCCAAGAGGAGATAGGTGTGGAGTCTCATCCACCCCCACCCTCTTAGGTGGCTGCCGTTTGATGAGGATTCTGTTTAAATGCAATACTTGGTTCACCGGCTTCTTGCTGCCCTCACTGAGCTCACGCAATAACCAGCCCAGCCTCTGTCCATGCGTGTCCCACAGTGATCTCCCTGGAGCAGGCACACAGTGCCCTCTAGCACCTGGCACCAAGGGGCCAGCAGTCCCAGATGCACCTGGGTGTGGGGGCCAGGCTGGGGACCCCACCTTTGTGACGAATGTACTGACAAGCAGAGGTAACAGCGCTCCCATCACCCCCATGCCCCACTAATCCCCTACACCCCCATTCCCGGCAATAAACGACAGCATTGGCGCCCAGCTTGCCCGCATCTGACTGTTTGGCCCCTGGGATTGGCAGAGGGGTGCTCCCATGGGTGGCAACAGAGCTTTATTTACATTACAGTACAGGGGCCCCAGAACAGCCAAGAGGGTCTGCATCAACTGAAGAAGTACATGGAGTGCTTTACCTGCTCCAGATTGAAGGCCCCTGTGGAGCAGAGCAGAGATGATGGCCCTGGCCTTAGGGAGGGCGGGACCCCAGCTAGCAGCTGGGAACCCCCTTCCCCAGGCCACGGCCTTACCTGTCTTGGGTACTGACAGTAGCATGTCCAACAGTCTGGCAACTCGGACCTTCTTGGACCTGGAGCGGAGAGCGGAGTGGGCAGAGGCCCGGCGGGACAGGAAGGGGGGGGGGGGTCGAAAGTGCACTGGGGACAGGAGCGCCTCACCTGGGGCCAGAGCAGAAGCGCTCTACCAGGAACCTGGACAAGTCATGCAGGATAGGCTGGCTGTGCAGGCGAACAAACTGCTCCCGGCACACCTGGGGGAGGGTTATCAGGAGCTGGAACCAAGGACCTGAGGGATGAGGTCACCAGCCCTTGTCCCAGTGTCCCACATGGAGAGGGCCATAGATTCCAGGGCTGTCCACTCATTGGGGGTGGGGGGGGGCACCTGGTTCATGATGGCCACATCAGCTGCATGGGTCCAGAAGCAGTCGTGAACGGAGACAAAGGTCAGGCCTTTCCTGCAGCAGGAGAGGGGCTCCTGTGAGGAGGGGCCGCCCCTTGGGGTCCAGCTCCTGCACACTGGGCTGGGGGCTACATGCAGCGATGCACTCATGTCCTCACCCAGCACGCTCAGCAACTGTCCCCTAGGTGTGTAGGTCAAGGCTTCATCTTGGGAAGAAACTGCTCCACATCCCCCCACCCTGCTCCCAATTGCTGCCTGGTTGATTCTCAGCTCCATGTAGACACCAGCAGATGCTATCTCCTTCCATACCATCTCCCTCCACCAGAGAACTCTGACCCAGAGGTCCCTATGCCATGCACAGAGGACAGATGGGAGCCCAGAACTCGCCCATGAACCCCAGCTCTGTCCAGCCAACATCCCAGTGTTAGTGGTAATTTACTGTTTACACAGTTGCCCCATCACTCCAGGCTCAATGCCTCTGAGGGGCTCAGGACAAAAACCCAGAGGGTCTGCTGGCTGCCATAAGGCCCATGGGACAATGATTCCTCCAGAACTGGCCACACAGTGCATGCCAGTATTCACCTGGCCAGGTGGGGCTATAGGGACGCTCCAGGGCTAGCTCTATGCTCAGAGGAACCACCCCTTCCCTGATGGCCCAGCACTTCCCCATCACTCACACCGTGCTGCCCCAGGGCCTTTGCATGTACATACAGTCCTCTTGTGGGTATCAGATCCAACAGAGTCACATGGCTGGGGTCCCCACCTGCTATAGGTCTCTGCCCCAGCCCCTGCCTGCAGGACCTGGCCTCACAGCCTGTCTCCCATACTATGAGGGTCCCCACCATGTCCCCAACAGCCCAAACACGGCCTGTCTATAGCAGGTGGCTAATGAATAAGTACTGTGTGGATGTGGACCCCACCTGTAGCAATGCAAGGCTGTGAGCATCATGTGTGAGGAGTCTAGGGAGTGGATGAAGTTTGGCGGGAAGCCGTTCTTCTGCTTCAGTACATTTGGCTTCCTGTGTATGGGGGTGGTGGGCTGAGGTGGGTGATCCAGGTGGCATCCCCTGGTCCAGGTACCCCCTTAGTACTCACCCAGCTGCCTCCTCCATCCTGGCCCAGCACCCCCTTCTCAGTCCTCACCCAGATGCCTCTCCCCATCCCAGCACAATGGCACCCCACCCCAGCCCATCACCAAAGTCCTCACCCAACTGCCCATCCCCAACCCGGCCCAGCACCGGGTCCTCACCTGTCTGGCCCCACCCCGGCCCCACCCCAGCCCAGCACCCGAGTCCTCACTCCTCACCCGGCTGCCTGGCCCCACCCTGGCTCAGTGGCACCCCTAGCACTCACTGGCTGGTATCCCCACTGTTGCTGAAGGTGAGGCTTTGGATCCCTCCGTTGATCTGCAGGGTTGGGATGGATTGGCAGGAGGCAAGAGGCCTGCCCTGTACTGGGGTGGGGTGGGGTGGGGTGGGGTGGGGTAGGGGTGTTGGCAGCACATACCAACACCTTGGCATCCTGGTGGTAGGGCTGGATGATGGGAATGCCCAGGGGCGTGACCCACTCCACAGCAGAGCCGGTGCGGGCGATGAGCCGTGCGCTCTCAGCCAGCCAGCGCTGTGAGGATGGGGACAGGCTCAGGGCAGGGCGGTTTGGGCAACTGTGCTTGGGAAGGAATGAGGGGGACGCACCTGTATGGCTCGGGTGCCTGAAAACATTTCCTGGAGGCTGTTGAACACCTGACGTACAAGGTAGTGAGAGGCCTCCCACACAAACTCCTGGGGGTGGGATGGACACAGAAAGGGTGGAGTCAGGGACAAGTCACTCACTGAGTGGGTGGGGCAGCTCCCTCCATGCCCACCCCCACAGCCCAGGGCAAGGAGAGCTCACAGGACTGTCCCGAATTCCTGAAGTCTTTATCCCCATTTTTCAAAAGAAACAAGGCCCGTGGGGCCAAGGAGTCCGATGGATCCCTATCCCCTCTTCCTTTGCCCCACAGTGGGGGAAAACAAGCCTCTCCTTCAGAGCTGCCTGCAGCCGAGCAGCCAGCTGCTCAGGGGAAGCAGTGGGCCAGATCTGGGGTAAAACTGCACACCTGGGGAAAATCGCTGAGCTCCCGGAGGCGCTTCTCAATCTGTAGGCGGCCCCCGTAACGAGTGACCCCATACACCACAGTCATCACCGTCTGCTTGACCACCTTACGACTGATGAAGCCCTCCAGCACCCGGGCCACCTGCACACCCCGCTTGGCGTCCTGTCTGCGGAACACCTCCACCTGGGCAGGCGCTAAGGTCAGCAGGCAGGCCACGGACCCTGCCCACAGCACCCAGCAGCACTACCATGAGGTCCATTCTCCTCAGTTCCACCTTGTGACACCTGCCCAGGGAGGCCCACCCTGACTGCCCAATCATAGCACAGGGAACAGCCAAGGCTATGGCCATGGGGTCTGCAATACCCAGGTACTCACAGGACACAGACCCCAGGTGGGCTTTGGGATGACAACAGGTTGCAGGGCTCTGGGGCCTACCTGTGTGGCCACCCCACTGTACACATCCTGTGGCAGGTCGGAGGGCACCAGGTTAACAGAGGCGGCCCCCACACTGTCACGGCCCAGGGCGGCATAGTGCTGCAGGCCATTGCAGGAGCCATCCTGGGCCGGAGAGAACACGCTGAGGGGTCTGGGCAGGGCTGGTGCAAGTGTCTCTGGGCAATGAGCCACAGCTCCATGCTTGCCCAATGCTCTGCTCACATCGCCAGCTCACTGGACCCTAATGCTGAGAAGTGGGTGTTTTTACTCCACCAAAGAGAAAATCAAGGCACATGAGGCAGGGACATGCCTGCAGAAGGCCACAATGCAAGGTCACCTGGACCCACTGGGGCTGGCCCCCACAAAGGAACACCAGTCACAAACCACAGTACCGTAGGGAAACTCAGACCCAAGACACCTGGGGACCACCCCGCTCAACATACGGTCCCTACCAGCTCACCTGGTGAACAGGGAAGTGGGAGACGTAGGTGGCTGGGTCACGCGCACGTACAGCCTGAGCAATCTCCATGCAGCAGGCAAGGGCCTGCCAGGGCTCGTCAGCCTCCATCCACCACTTCCGGCCCTGCCGGGGACCATGTGTGCTGGGTGAGCCTAGGCCCTGCCCAAGGGCCCGGTGTGGTCAGAGCAGGACAAGGATTCCTGGGCATGGACGGGAGCTAGGCCTGACCAGGTGATGTGAGGGACTGGGAGGCTGGGACAGAGCCCCAAGCACAGTGGGGTGAGCAGGACGTGAGCTTTGGGCTAGGGGAGGAAGACCTGGTGCTTGTTAGGGGATAGGGGTGAAGGAGAGAGATGGCTACTCTGCAGTGGGAGGTGAGGAGCAGATGAGGTGCCAAGGCAGAGGAAAGGCCAGAAAAACAAGTCTGTCCTAAAGGGAAGACAGGGACTGGGGTTGCTGGAGGGGAGACAAGGAGCAATGCCTGGTGGCCCCTACCGTCAGGGGCTGGTCTGCTGAGTCCAGGATGTCCTTCATCACCTCATCAGCGAAGGCCAGGCGTGCCTGCAGAGACTCTCGCTTCTTGAGCCCAGTGAGGTTGACCAGGTGGACCTTGAGCCAGTCGAGGCCATGGGGGCCGAGCGGGTGGCCCTGGGCAAACTCCAGCAGGGAGCGTGCCAGGTCACTACCTAGGTGGTTGAAGTGGGGTGGGCAGGGGTAGGTACGGCCACGAAAATCCATGTTGTGGGGCAGCCAGAAGACACGGTGCCGCAGGTGCTGTGCCAGCGACAAGCGATAGAGCGCATCAGTCCGCAGGCTGTGCATCTCTCGTGCCACCTTTAGGCAGTGGGCCAGCTCCCGCCGCAGCTCTGCCCTGCGCTCCGGTGAGGCACCATGTGGCAGGCGGCCCAGAGGAGGGCGTGGTGCCTCAGAGGGAGGGGCAGGCACGCCCAGACGGGGACAGCCCTTGGCAGTGAAGAGCTTCAGCACCAGGTCCAGTACACGCCCATTGACACGCCAGGCACAGTTGCCCAGCTGAGTGAGCGCATCCAGGGCACCGTGCAGCTGGGCAGGGGGGCAGGCCTCCAGCAGGCGCTGGTGCTGCATGGTGCCCTCCATGGAGCGCATCAGCTTGGTGGGGCTCAGCAGGAAGGCTCCCGAGTGTGGCGAAGTCCAGGGCAATGGCGGGCAGAGCATGGGCATCTCAGCTGCCTCAAAGGTCATCGTGCGCTCTGCTGCAGTTGCCAGCAGCTGCATGAAAGCTGGGTGTGGCTTCAGGATTCCAATCTGGGGGCAGGGCATGCAGACATTGGTCAAGGGGTCTACCATAGGCACGTGGCAGGCAGGCAGCCCACAAGGTCCCACTAGTCATTGTCCTGATCCAAGGACCGGACTGGGACCCCAGCAGGATTTCAACAGAAACCCACCATGGCCTAAGGGTCCCTATACCACCCAGAGCCCCCAGCCTCAACTCAGGTCTCTGCACTCCTGCACCTTCTGCTGCTGGGGGCAGAGGAAGAGTCTTGAGGCCCCCGAGCCAGTCCCAGCAGCCTACCTGGCGGAAGCTCCGGAAGGAGTACACGTGGTAGAGCACTGGGATGAGCTTGCAGGATCCCTGGCGCTCAGCCAAGTGGCCGGGCATCTTCACTGTCTGCACCAGCACCTCGGCCAGCTGCTTGCCCAGCTGCACCACCACAGGCAAGGGCCAGGGCTGCTCGTGGGGGGCCTCAGGTGCCCCCAGTGCCTCCCAGTGTTGCCGTGGCAGGCGGGACACTGCCACCTGTGGGAAGGAGGGTGGATCAGAGGGCTGGGAGACTGGGCACAGAGCTGTGCAGCCCCAGTAACCCCCTCAAGTAGAACATTACAGATGAAGAAACTAAGGCTGGGGAAGCCGGGATGGCTCAGTGGGTTGGGCGCTCACTTTGCAGCCCCGGGGACCGAGGATCAAGTCCCGGCTCCGGCCTGTGTGGACCCATGTGCTGAGCTGGGGAGTTCCCCCAGGTCAGTTCTCTCTCTATCTCTGTATCTCTCTCTCACTCTCTCTGTCAAAAATAAATAAATAATAATAAAAAAAATTAAAAAAAAAAATTGAGTTACACTTCAAACTCATAAATGTAAATTAAAAAATAAAAAAATAATTAAAAAAAAGAAACTAAGGCTGGGGGGACAGCTTAGAAGTGCCAGGGCCTGGAGGCAAATCCCACTGACCCAGAAAGGGAGAGGAGTAGAGATGTGTCCTCCATTGGGGACCTCAATTTCCCCACCTGGAAACCCACCTAGGCTCCTCAGCCCTGAGGCACCCCTGTTCCCAGGCCCAGGAGCAGCTCCTCATCCCACCATCTTCGGGCCTCACCAGGCTGTCAGAGGCCAGCAGGCCCAGGTACTTGAAGTAGCGCTGTTCCAGTGCCCGCACCTCATCGCTGAGCTGCTTCCTTTGTACCACGTGCCGGTTGAAGATGCGCAGGCCCAACTGCTGCGCCAGAGACAGAAGCGACTCCCCTTGCGGGGGCAGCGCCTGCAGTATCTGGGGGTGGCACTGTGAGCTCCTTGCTCCAACCTCATGTACCCAGGCCCCACCCCCACACACCCACTGCTCACCTGTAGCAGCAGTCTGGCAAACTCCCCCTCGCTAAGCAGGCACAGGTAGGGGAAGAGTGAGGGTCGGCCCTCGCGGGCAGCATGCACTTCTCTGGCCTTGGTCTCTCGCAGCACCTGGGACAGCTCCACCTCCCACCTGGTACGCAGCCCCTGCAGGGTCTTTCGCTGTGGGGGTGTGACAAGGATGCAGGGTCACAGCTGAGCCCCATGAGTCCACCCAGAGGCAGTGCCAAGAGCTTGGGAACCTTGTGGCTCTGAGCACTCTTCTCCAGGAAATGGTCCTGCCCAGGGCCCAGCTTAGTGGGAGGGAAGGAGGCCAGTCACAGGATAGGGCGGGAAAAGGGCTACAGCACAGCAGGACACCCAATTGAGCCAACAGACACCTCAAGCACAGCCAGGCTCCTTACTGCTTGCAGGACCTCCTTGGTCAACACTGGGGTCTTTTCCACAGAACCCACAGTAACAGTGGTGGCCATCTCCACGCTGAGCTGCTGCTGGAACAGCCCCTTCAGTGTCTTCAGGGGCAGGTGCTGCCTTGGGTAGGACATGGGGCACTCCTGCAAGAGGGACAGGCCTAGGTACCTGACTGCCCTTGAGACCTGCGTCCCTCATGGGTGAAACTCACCCACCCCAGAGGTGGAGAAGACCAACTGGCCACCCTGTGCTACCCAGAACCCCCAACTGAAGAATCACATCTGGCAGCTCTTCAAGTCTCCTAAAAATCACCTGCCCTGCATATTGAAGGGAAAATGCCCATGCAGAACAGTGTGTAAAATAGCTATGCTGGGTTAGAAACAAAAAGCTGTATATTTGCCCAGCCTCACTGGGCTGGGCACCGTAACAGCCCAGGCAAGCAATTCACATCCCTAGATGCTACTCTTCTCTTTTTAAACTTGGAATTGAGTAAATGTGTAACCTGCTCAAAATGAGGTAAATTAGGGAAGCTGGGATAGCTCAGCAGGTTGAGCAACTATGAGGTCTGGGGATCGAATACTGGCCCCAGCATGTACAAACCCACAGGCTGAACTGCGACGCAATTCACCAGGATGGTGGTGAAGGTTCTCATCTCCCATGAGGGAGGCCACCGGTTTGGTTCCCTCCCCACGCAGCCCCCACATCCACCTGTGTGGAATGAAACTATGTCACAACTAGTGATGTACAACTATGGAGACTGCTCTGCCCCGCCTTCTCTCTCTCTCTCTCTCTCACTCTCTCTCTCTCTCTCTCTCTCTCTCTCTCTCTCACCTTCTCTCAAACAATAAATATTTTAAAATTAAAAAAAAAAAGGCAAATTAAAAATAGCAAAACCTAACACACTGAGCAAAAATGTAGGTTCACATAAACACATGTACAAGCATGCCCACAGGAGTATGATTCACAACAGCCAAAAAAAGTAGAAACAACCCAAGCATCCATCACTAATGAACAGAGAAACAAGGTGGTCCATCCACACCCTGGAGCGTTACTCGGCCGTGAGAAGGAGGGAGGCGCTGACACCCATCACAACGTGGATGGACCTTGAACACACAGTGCTCAGTGAGAGAAGCCAGACACACAAGGCCTCACAGTGTGTGACTCATTTATGTGAAATGTCCAGAACAGGCACATCTACAGACAGGAAGTGAGTTAGTGGTTGTTGGGGGTTGGGCGACTGGAGGGGATGATGGAATGTTCTGGAATTAGAGGTGAATGTCCTAAAAAACACTGAATTATACTTTAAAAGGTAAACTCTATGTTGGGTGGATCTTTTCCCAACAAACAAACGAATGAAACCATAAGGTACCTGGGTAGCTGCCCCCACCTGCAGCACTTTCCTCTGCCCTGGAGGGGTGACAGGGTCATGGTCTGCCCCTGCTGATTTAGGCTGACCCATCCTAGGGCAGTTACACCAGCTCTGCTAGCATGTTTGTGCTGGGACTACAGCTGAGTCCCTGAGTGGAACAGTGACTGCTGTGACTGCAGTGCGCAGAGCACAGGTGGTGGCCCTTTCCTCCTTCTGGCTCCTTGCAGCTTCAACCTTAGGTCAAGGCCCTGCTGGGGCCAGGCACTTGCCAACTCTGGCTTGCTCGACCTCAGAAGAGCAAGGATGGGGTCTCCCAGATACAGGCACTCAGCAAAAAGAAACAAAAGGGAGCACTGAGACTCCTGGGGACCCGCAGAGATGTGGCAGCCCTGGCCCAACCTCCATGTGATGGGATCCCATCAGCAGGTGGTGGGCTGGAGGCTGGGGCTCACCTTGTCATAGATCTCCCTGAGCAGTGGGGAGGTGTTGACCTGGGATGAGGGCAGTGGCGGCTGCGGAGGGCTGAAGGTGGGCTCAGCCTTGCACACAGCACTCAGGAGTATGGCCTGGTCTTCCTTGCACAGAGCAACATTTGTGAAGAGCTCCTGAAGCTGCAGCCCATCCTGGGCCATCTGCTTCAGACACCTGTGGGAGAAACATGGTGAGCAGTGGACCCCAACTCACAGAGCCATTCATGACCACCCTGCAGGTCTCAGTACAAGGCAGCCATTGGGTCCTGAAGGGAGTCCTGGCAGCTGGTACGAGCCAGGCCACCCTCCCAGGCCCCCGAACTGTGACCGTGTCCCTGGCAGAACCACCCCGATGCCCCCCACCTTTGGATGGTGCTGGCATCCTGGTCCAGCCGCCCCATACACTGCAGGGCAGCCGCGTAGGACAGCAGGTCTGGGGAAAGGCCAGCATCTTTCAGCATGAAGAACACGTAAACCAGCTCTCTGAAGGAGCCCTGGGAAGACAAAGACAGGGTGAGGGTGTGGAGGTGACCCGGCCTGCCCCCTTGAGGCCCCCTCTGCAGCCACAGAAGCAGGCCAGAAGAGGGCCTCTAGCAGGAAGTAGGGAGCTCAGCAGATGGCCCATCTGACGTTGCTGTGGACAGCAGAAATGCTGGCAGTGGTGACATAGCTGGGTCACACAAGAGGCTTTGGATCCCAGGAAGGACGGATATTACTTTTTGGTTTTGTGGCTATGAATGTGTACAATTTCAAGGCAGCTAAAAAGGAACCCCTTTCAAGGTCATCTAGCTGCAAACAGTTCCTCAAGTTGTTACCTTTCCAGAGGACCCACTGTCAGGTTTATTGGTTTTCTGTTCTTTCTCTTCTCTGCTTTGGTCTTTATGCTTCCTCCCTACTGCCTGCTTTGGGTTACATTCACGCCTTTCCCTTACTTTCCTAAGGTGGAAGCCGTGTTACTGGTTGGAGAGGCTGTCCTCTCCCCTCTGAGCACTGCTCTCTTGCACTGTGACTGTGGTATGTTGGTTTCCTCCCATCACCTCCCAGTACTCTCCAGTTTCTAACTTCTTCTTGGACCCATGGGTGGTTTAGGAGTCAAACTGCAGATCCTTTTAAAGGGAAAATACCCCACACCCATAGCCCACATCCTGTATGTAGCCCTCACTTAAGATGACCTGTCTTGTCAGGAACCAATGGCCCCCAGTCTGGGTTTAGAGGCACTGATCTGAATGACCTTGGATGGCCGTTCGCTTCTGCAGTTACAAACGACACATAGTTGTTAGTTTAAATTTCAATAACCAGTTCTTCAAGTGCTCAGTAGCTACCCGGGCTGGTAGAGACAAAGAACACTCCCAGAGGGAGTCGAAGATGGGGGGCTCAGGAGGCTGCGGGACTCCCCACCTCCCACGAGCAAACTCAAACACCCAGGCACATAGACAACAGTCACTCCTGCGACAAGCAAGGGCTGAATGAACAGCTTCTGAACAACAGAGGAGAAAGGAACAGAGAAGGCTAGGGCTAGAGAGACCTCCACCTCCATAAGGCAGCGGGGCTCTGTCCAGGGACTCTGACCTACCTGCAAGGTCACTGCGGTGCCTTCCCAGACACATCGACAGAACCCATTTCCGCCCCAAACGAAGGGAACAAACAGGGTCACAGGGTGTCATCACACACACTGCCCCACCTGCCGCTGCTTCTGCTCAGTGTGCCGGTGTCCCCGACGCATTAGGCACCCACTAGGCTGCTACTGACCTACCAACCACCTGGCACACGTAGCCTATTCAAAGGCCGCTTCTACATCAGGCCACTTGCACAACAATGGAAGAGGTAGGTTTCTTTCTTGTTCATATAAACAAAGGTAGAGACCAAACAAAATGAAAAGACAAACTATCTCTCAAATGAACGAACAAGAAAAAAAATCTCCAGAAAAAACAAAACAAGAAAATGGAGACAAGCAATTTGCCTGAAAAAGAAGTCAACGAAATGGTCACAAGGAGGCTCACCGAACTTGAGAGAAGAATAGAGAAATTCAGGGAGAACTTCAACAAAGCATTAGAAAGTGTAATAAAGAACGAAGCAAACCTGAAGAATACAATAACCAAAATGAAGAACACATGAGAAGTAATCAACACTGGATTAGCTGACACAGAAAAATGAGTCAGCGACCTGGAAGACAGACTAGTAGTAACCAGCCAATCAGAACAGCAAGAGAGAGTTAACAAATCAAGGAGACTTTAAGGGACCTTGGGATAACATCAACCTCTCAAACATTCCCATTAACAGCTATCCCAGAAGAAGAAAGGGAGAGAAGAACAAAAACTGTATTTACAGAAAAAAAGGCTGAAAACTTTGCTAACCTGGGGAAAGAAACAGACATCTACATCCAGGAAGCACAGATTGTTCCAAACTAGATGGACACGAAGAGACTCACACCAAGACATACTGTAGTTAAAACAGCAAAGGTTAAAGATGAAGAAACAATCTTGAGGGGAAGCCGGGATGGCTCAGCAGGTTAAGCGCTGGTCTTGCAGCCCCAGGGTCTAAGGATCGAATCTTGGCCCCAGTCCATGTGGACCCATATGCTGAACTGGGGTGTGCCCCCAGTTCAGTTCTCACTGGGGTGAGCTTCCCACATGGGAGACCCCTGGCCAGTTCCCACCCTCTGTGGCCCCCTGAGCAACTGTGTGAAATGAAACCTTGTCGAAAACTGATGATGTACAACTATGGACACTGCTCTGGGCCCTTCCCCTTCTCTCTGACTCTCGGTTTCTATCAAAAAGAATAAAAAAATAAATCTTAAAAAAAAAAAAGAGAGCCCCCAAAAATTCATACATTAAACTGCCCTTCATGTACAGAGGTAGATTTTCAATCTTGGGGCTTTTCTCTGGATCTGCATGTTCCGGCATTAGAGCCAGAGATAAACCAGGGCTCTTCACTGGAATTCTGGAAGTGCTCATGGCCTTGGATGGGAGGACATGACCCTTTCATCTCCACTAACTCAAAGAACAGAGCACACCTCCCACAATGATGGACACGGGCAAGATATCACCTGACTGTCACTGGGGGAGAATGCTCCCACGTCATGGTGACACAGACGGAAGTCACCAGGCTGCTCCTGGGCCTCGCTGTTATTGTGTCAGTCAAGCATATCAAAGTCTCCATCCACCACAGATGTGCTCACGTAGTGGTCCATGTACCTTCACAAAACTGGCTCCTTTGTTCCCTGCGATGTAACAGCTTATCCTATGGTTACTGGAGTTAGGGCTGCTGATCCACAGGAAGGGTGGGTAGGGGAAAGATTTTCCCTTCAAGGGTGTGTAAAGAACACTCTCCTAAACAGCCAGAGTCAAAACAGGACTAGCAGGGACTAGAAAATATTCAGAGACAAAAGGAAAATGCATGGGGGCAGCTGATACAGCACCCAGCAGGACTTGCACAGCCACGAGGGTCTGCATTCAGACTAAAGGGTCTCAGGACACTTAGTGTCCACCTCAAGACACTAAGAGGAGCAGACTGAAGCCATAGCACAGATCTCACTACCCAGGGGAGGGTCTGGGGCTGTCTGTGTTGGACACTCACGATGACTCTTGCATCAGACAGGTTTCAAAACCCTGGCCCAGGGCTCAGGAGTACCCTAGAACAGCAGCAGGGTTTCTTCCTTCTTCGGTCCTTTTTAAAAAAATTTCTTTTAAAGATTTATTTATTTTTTGAGAGGTGAGAAAGAGCAAGAGAAAGCAAGAAAGGAGGGGGAAAGGCCCATCATCATCATTAGCTGTGACATGGGTCATTCCACACAGGTGGATGTGGGGCCATGCAGGGCAGGAACTGAACTGGGACCTCCTGCATGGGAGGCAAGAACCCTCGCTGGGGAGCCTTCCTGGCGGTTACCAATTGCACCACAGTTTAGCATATGAAGTTGCCCAGACCAGGGCTGGGAATCAAACCCTGGACCTTGCTACTATGAGGCAAGCGCTCAACCGCTGAGCCATCTATCCCAGCATCCCTCAAAATTTCTTTTGAGGGCCACATGGGACTTGTATCCAACAAGCATAAAAGAATATTAAAACAGTAACACAGCCCGTGAACTCTGGGCCCAGAAGACAAGGGTTGGAAACTGTGACAGATAGGAGGCCTCCTGCAGCAGCCAGGCCAGCTACTTTTCCCAGGGGTTCCTGAAAGCGCTTAACAGCCAGGGCTCCACACACAGCTGCTGCTCCCAGGCCCACTGCTGCAGCCCCCACTCACCTTGTGAGCCCAGCCAAGCAGGACAGCGTTGTACATGGGCAGGGTGAGCACACGCTGCTGCCGGGCCCGGCCATGCTGTGTGACTAGCACATGGTGGGCAAGCTCCAGCTGGTCCGCCAGCACGCAGCACTGCAGGAAGGCCAGAAACCTCTGCTGCTGGCCTTCATGCTGTGCCTTGGACACCCTGTCAGCCGGGGCCTGGTCCTCATGACGCAGCCTCCCGGGAAACTCCTGCAGCAGCAGGGCCAGCTGCTCCCCCCAGGGGATCCCAGGGGTGCAGGGCCCACATTGCTGCAGGCGCTCGGCCAGCTGTCTGTTCAGCAGGCGGGGTTCCACACGTAGCTGCTGTTCCCGGGCCCGCCGCTCAGCCCGCTGCTGCAGCCTTGCCTCCAGCTGCTGCCTGCGCTTCTGCATCACATGCTTCTCCTTGTCCAGCTTCCGAGCCCAGCGACCGCTGAGCCCCAGGGCAAGCTCAGCTTCTGTCTGCACCTTCCTGAGTGGATGAGAACCACCTGCCTCTGGGAGATGAGCCACATCCACTCGCTTTGCAGTCATCTCTGACACATGGTCAGCCTGCAGCTGCCGCACCCTGGCCTCGAGCACTGTGGGAGCAAAGGGCAAGGATGTCGGGGACCCCCATTCAAGTCCTGAGCTCTCCAGACCCTGCCAGCCGGAAGGTGAGAAGTGGCTGGTCTCACCTGCTCTGGAGGCCTCACTTCCAGGTATTTGCAGACACTCCCAATGCCCCCCACTCACCCACTCAGTACCTCCTCACCCAAGCTCCTCACACTCAATGTCCCAAAGACACTCCTGGTATCCCCACTGCGGCTCTATCACTGAAGCTCTGTCTTCCAGGTGCTCAGCCCATGACCCCAGGGGCATCTACACTGCTGTCCCTCCACATCCAGTCTGTTAGCACATCTCCAAGGCTCTGTCCTCAAAATCTACCCAGGTGTCCCCATCACCTCCCATGTGCCCCTACTCTGCTCCAGCTGTAATGGCCTCAGGGCCTTTGTACATGTTGCTCTTGGTGTCAATGAGGTGCCCAGCCCAGCTCTGCTCTGCCCATGCTGAGCATGAGCAGCAGCTGTTTTCTGCAGTCTGTCTCACAGTCACCAGGACACCAGACTACAAGCCCTAAACTACTGCTGCTAAGGGTGCAGAGCTCCTGCAAGCCTCCAACCATGTCCCCACCTACTGATCTACACAGAACCTGTTTTCTGTGTTTCTGGTTAAAACACCTTCCCTCACATACATTGCTGATTCAGTGACATCAAGCTAACACCTAAACACAGTAACCTAACATGCATTTTCTCCAAAAGCTAAGCCTTCCTCCTCAGGAATACAAGACAGCATCTTGGCTCTATGCCTGGGGCCACTTTAACAACATCATCACCAACAAACAGCACAAAAATGCACAAGCGTGACACTAAGTACACCCTGTAAAGAACACTGGTTTTTGAGATGCATGGGAACAAAGCAGAGTGCCCCTGGTCCCAGATCAGCAAGGCGCCGTTGCAGCTGGAAACTCCAGTATTTGCCACCCTGCACATGTCTACAGACAACCTGAACGGTGCTTCCGGGCACTGATCTGGGGTGCATGTGTCTACCCACACCAGGAGGGCATCTTGGGCACTGATCTGGGCTATATGTGTATACACATGGCCAGGAGGGCATCTTCGACACTGATCTGGGGTGTATGTGTCTACACATGGCCAGGAGGGCATCTTGGACACTGATCCTGGGTGCATGTGTCTACAAATGGCTGGGAGGGCACCTTGGGCACTGATCTGGGGTGCATGTGTCTACACACGAACAGGAGCGCATCTTGGGCACTGATCTGGGGTGCATGTATTTACACATGGCCAGAAGGGTGCCTTGGCCACTGACTCTGGGATTGCAAATAAATTTTGATTGGCAGGCGACTTTGCAAATATTCCACCCGTGGGGTCACTGTACCTGTCCTCTGCCTATGCCTGTCACTAACATCAGTCCCAGGAGAAGAGAAATGGTATACAGCAGGGGCTCTAGAAAGATTCCTGGAAATGTTAAGACAGGTGTAAACTGAGCCCCTACAATGGCCAGAACACAAAAGATACTGAGATACACAGGAGAGTCACAGGCTGGGGTGTGTTGCGGAGGAAATGAGGCAGACATGAGATGGAGCAGGGATACCTAAGCTGACCTGGGAGATGAGGGGGCACCAGCTCTGTGGACGGTGGGGACACAAGCAGGTAAAGAAGTTCTGAGGCGGCACCAATGCCTTGTGGCAGAGGCTAAGGAGGCAGACACAGAGTGTGCTCTACATGGGACATTTAGGATGGGTAATGCCACCATGTGAATCAGATTTCCAGAATGTTCCAGGATGGTTGAATAAATGGTATCTGGGCTTTGCTTTAAAATAATTACGTGGGTAAGAAATAAAAGAGAGTTGCTGTAAAACCTGTGGTGCTAATATGCTTATTTTCCAGTGTGTAAGTTGCAGAAGGTGTTTGTGAAATGCAGGAAGTGTTTATAAGTTGTAGGTGTGTTATGTTGCAGATATGTGTAACTTGCAGCAGGTGCGTAATGTTGCAAGTCTATGTAAGTTGCAAAAGGTCAGAAGGTGTCTGAATCACACACATTTAATAGAGGGATCCTGAGAAATTTCAAGTGGTCAAGCCAACTAAGATCAAAATGAATAACTAAGTCAATTGCATTATTTATGTGAATATACATATAACATACGTGAGCTACAAACAGATCTCTGACCATGTCATTTTTAAGTCTTTTGCCGTTTACAATTATTATTTTACTCCAATGCTTTTACAAAACTGTTTCTACAAACACGTTTCATCTTCAGAGAAATACCGTACATGGGAAAAGACTGACACTCTAAGATACAGATTTCTAGTTAACTTTCAAATCACAACACTGACATGGTAAAGACTTACATAACTCGGAGATGCCAAGATGGCTCAGCAGATTGAGAACTTGTCTTGCAGCCCTGGGGTCCAAGAATCAAATCCTGACCCAGCCCATGTGGACTCATATGCTGAGCTGGGATGTTCTTGCTGGGGCAAGCTTCCCATTTGGGAGGCCCCAAGTTTGGCTCCCAGCCCGGGCATGCCTCCCATGTAGGAGGCTCCCAGCTCACAAGGGAGTATCTCCCATGTGGGAGGCCCACAGCCCAGTTCCTGCCCTGCATGTCCCCACAACCACCTATGGAATGAAACAATATCAAAAACTAATGTACAATGATGGAGATTGCTCTGAGCTCTCCCCCTTTTCTTTGTCTCTCTCTTTCTCTCAAAAACAATAAAAATAAATCTTAAAAAAAAAATACGGGGAAGCCGGGATGGCTCAGTGAGTTAAGTGCTCACTTTGCAGCGCCGGGGACCAAGGATTGAATGCATGCGGACCCATATGCTGAACTGGGGAGCTCCCCCAGTTCAGTTCTCTGTCTCTGTCTCTGTGTGTGTCTCTCTCTCTGTCAAAAAATTAATAAATAAATAAATAAATAAAACTTAAAAAAAAAAAAAAATACGGGGAAGCCAGAATGGCTCAGCGGGTTAAGCGCTTACTTTGCAGCCATGGGGACCAAGGATTGAAACCCGACCCTTGCCCGTGTGGACCTATGTGCTGAACTGGGGTGTCGTTCCCATGCAGGAGACCCCCAGTTTGGTTCTCACCCCCCCGGTTCAGCCCCTGGCTCGAGGGGGCGTGCCTCCCATGTGGGAGGTCCCCAGCCTAGTTCCTACCCTGTGTGGTCCCCACCCACCTGTGTGGAACAAAGCCATGTCGAAAATGATGACATACAACTATGGAGACTGCTCTGGGCCCTCCCCCTTCTCTCTGTCTCTCTGTTTCTGTCTCTCTCTGTCTCTGTCAAAAACAATAAAATAAATCTTTAAAAAATATATATACTTTAGAACTCTAAGGAAAAACCAGATTCACAAAACTTCCAACAAATAATCAAGACCAACAAGAATAGGGGAAGCCAGGATGGCTACATGGGTTGAGTGCTCACTTTGCAGCCCTGGGGACCGAGAATCAAATCCCGGCCTATGTGGACCCATATGCTAAATTGGGCAGTGCTCCCAGTTCAGTTCGTACTGGGGTGAGACCCCAGCCCAGTTTCTGCCCTGTGTGGCCCTGCATCCACCTGTGGAATGAAACTATGTGGAAAAACTGATGATGTGCAACTATGGAGACTGTTCTGGGTCCTCCCCCTTCTCTCTGTCTCAGTATCTCTCTCTCTCTCTCTATCAAAAACAATAAAAATAAATATTAAAAAAAAAAGACTAACAATAACATGGGACTAAATAAACTTATAAGGATGACTATAATTTTTATGACTTTTTATATGAAGTATTACTGGTTTTTGATCCTTGTTTTCCAGATATAAGAATTTTTTTCTCCTAAGCTACCTATGAGCCACAGCAATATTCTATCTTTGTAAGCAGAATTTAAACATGTATCTTTTCCTTCCTATTTGATCCCTTCAGAATTTCAGGTGCTCTTAACTAATCCATGCATAACCAAAGTTAAAGGTGATGACTCTTGGATTCATGTATCCTAATTTAAAGACAGCTATTATACGTATGAGGACTGCTCGACCAACGGAAGATCTGAAATTAAAATTACTAGGAAGTGAAGCAGCAACATTTGCTGTGGACAGTTAACCCAAAATTCTGGACCAGGCCTGTATAATCTACACTTCCATTTTTCCTTTTTACCTTACTTCTTACAAATAATATGAGAGGCCAAGTGCTCACTATAATAGTTATTGTTTCCCATTCCTCCTTAATTTCTGACTGGGAAGTTAACATTGGACATCACCTTTAAATCTATTTCACAGGTCAAAACATGCAACTAGTTACACACATAGTCAACTTTTTTATTCTTTTTTTTTTTTTTTAAAGATTTATTTTATTGTTTTTGACAGAGAGAAGTGGGAGGTCCCAGAGCAGTCTCCATAGTTGTATGTCATCAGTTTCCGAAATGGTTTTGTTCCACACAGGTGGGCGGGGGCTACACAGAGTGGGAACCGGGCTGAGGGTCTCCTGCATGGGAAGCTTGCCCCAACGAGAACTGAACTGGGGTCCTTCCTCATGGGAAGCACACCCCAGTTCAGCATATGGGTCCACACAGGCTGGGACGGGGATTTGACCGTTGGTCACTGGGGCTGCAAAGCAAGCTCTTAACCCACTGAGCCATCCCGGTTCCCCCTATAGTCAAGTTTAATACCTGGCAATGTCAGCCCCAGTGAAGGTACCAGATTTGGAAGAATACTTTTTCCTTGGGCCAGGTATTATAATAAATAAATACATAATTAGAAACGTATCCAAAACCTCACAGGAAATTGCTGGAGCTACCACCAAAACAAAAGCCAATCAGGAAAAAAATCTTTAAGTTTCCCTGCATGAATTACATTAGACCACAGAACTGCTCTTGACTGTATCCTAGCTGAGCAAGATGGGGTTTGCTTTGTTGTTAGTACTTCCTATTGTACCTGGATAAAACACCTCTGGCAAAATAGATAGAACTAAATAAAATCCAGGCACAAATCAAATGATTGCATACAGTACCACGGACACCTCATGGCTCTCTCATATCTTCATCTGACCGCTCTTAGGCATTGCCTCCTGGTTCAGATCTATTCCTTCAAATTGGACTTAGCATTTTGTTATTATAAAAATGTTTGCCATTATGTTATAAAGACACCACTCTGATAATGGCTGCTCAGCGTTTTGAGATGATCAGTAAAGCCTATAAGACTTCTTCATATGAGAAACTTCCAGAAATTACAGAAGATGTTTGCCCTTAAGGAAACATGTTGCTCAAATGTGGCCTAAAACCCCTAAGAAACCACTTTCCTTTCTATGTGGGACATGCCACACCAAGAATGAGCCTTCCTGGTGATGAGGGACTGACAGTGGGATGACAGACCCAAAATGAGCCATATGACAGTGAAGGACCAACCACGCTTTTAATAACCGATTAGTGCTGCTTTCCAATGGCTGATCAGCAAGCAATGCTTTCAGGAAAGATCTTGAACAAAAAGGGGAAAATATATATATATATATTTTTAAATTAAATGGAGCCACTTTCTAGTGGAGCAGGAGCTGCCATCCCAGAGGAATTGTCTGGCACATCTTACAAAACTCTGGATGTCAAAACAGGACAAAATAACCTCTAGACCAGGCCTAAAGCAACACTCTACCCTATAGAACTGTTAGCAAGGATAATAAGAAAGCAGGGGAAGCTGGGATGGCTCAGTGGGTTAAGCGCTCACTTTGCAGCGCCGGGGACGGAGGATCGAATCCCGGCCCCGGCCCGTGCGGAACCATATGCTGAACTGGGGGAGCTCCCCCAGTTCAGTTCTCTCTCTGTCTCTCTCTGTCTCTCTCTGTCAAAAATAAATAAATAAAAATATATTAAAAAAAGAAAGCAGACACTGTGACTGCCAAACAGAACATTTAAAACACTGTTTAGAGTTAGCATCACCATGTTGTTATCTGCACCAATGGATATAACCAGTTCCCTTCCCTTTCTCAGAAATGCCCATCACCTTTGTCTCCTCATTAGAACACTATTTGGACTTCTGCATAAATCACTATGTGTCCCGAATAGTTACTCTCATTGCTCTCAAATAAACATTTGTTACCTATCATTCTAAACAATTCCTGCAGGCGCCCAACTGCAGAAAGCCTAGCAGGGACACACATGGGTTAGTTCAGGGTTCTAATCCTGGCTCTGCAGCTGTGTATAGATTTGAGCCAGTCTCTCCAGCCACAACTATGAGGCTCCACTATGTGAAAAGTGTGGCACCTGGTGGGTGTGAGCATGAGGGAATTACAAGCGCTCAGGGCAGAGAGCCCTGGGAACCGCTGGAGAAATGGGCACCGCCTTTACGCTGTTGTAAGGGCTGACTTCCCTTCTCCCGGGATCACTGTGGGTAACCAGGGAGGTGACCCCTAGCAATGAGGCCAACAAGGGCAGAGGGGACACTAAGGAAGGGGCTTAGGGTTCCCGCTCACCCTCCAGAAGCTCCGTGTGGCCCCAGTCCTTCCGGCGGTCCTGCTTACAAGGGCTGGCAGAGGAGCTCCTTCTGTGGCCCCAGACGCCACCGAGGGCCCCTGAGGAAAAGAGAGGGCGGCTAAAGGGGGCTGCCGGCCAAGGGGGACTTCACATGACCAGATATCTCAGGATCCAGGGGCAATGAAACCCTAAATTCAGTGGAAACTGTCAGTGCTCACAGGTCTCACATTATAAAGAATCCAAGAGGTCAAAGATGAAGGGGACCCCACACACTAAGAAAACTGAGATAAAGCGTAGAAGATTAAGGGTTCCTTGAACTTTTTACAGCGAGTTCAAATGTCAAGAGCACTAGATCACAAATAGGGGACCAAAAGGCTCCACAGGAAATCAAGAGTCAAAGGGCAAAGTGCCCTGCCGACCTTTATCAGAAGAGTAGGCCAAAGGCAAGCAAAAGCAGGGTCGAGTCGGTAAATTCCCTAGAACCGCAAAGGGTCGGAGGTAGCTATATCTCAAGCTGAAAAGCCAAAGGTCACGGCCGGGTTGGGGGAAGGAGTGGCAACGGCCACGGTGTCACTCCCCCACCCCACCCCACCCCACCCCCACACACACACAAGGCCTCCCCCATTTTACCTTCCTCCAACAGGAGTCTGGAGCGGCCCACAGGCCGCAAGGCCCACCGGACCCCAGCCGCACTGCAGCCCCAGCACACCACCGACATGCCCTCCGCATGCGGACCCCGCCGCGCCGCCTGCTCCGCGCCTGCGCTGCCCGCGCCTGCGGGGAGTTGTAGTTCCATGGCCCACAACGGCACTAAGGGATTACGCGGTGGGACTAGCGCCATAGGAACTACAACTCCCAGGCACCAGCGGGACCCCAGGGGCGAGAGGGCATGCGCTGGTAAAACCCTCTGATTGGCTCTGCCCTCTGTCAAAGAGGGGTGACAGGAATTTTGTTTGGGCTGGGAAATAGGTGAATTTTCCGCCAGCAGTGTCCTACATTTTAGCTCCCTGGAACACATTGGAAAACTTGCCTTAGTCCACACATAAAATACACTAACACTAATGATAGCTGATGAACTAAAAAAAGGTCATTAAAAAAATAAAACCTCAGGGAAGCTGGGATGGCTCAGTGGGTTAAGCACTCACTTTGCAGCCCCAGGGACTGAGGATCGAATCCACCTGGGGAGCGCCCCCAGTTTGGTTCTCACTGGGGTGAGACCCCAGCCCAGTGCCTGCCCTGTGCAGCCCCATACCCACCTGTGGAATGAAACTATGTGGAAAAACCAATGATGTGCAACTATGGAGACTGCTCTGGGCCCTCCTCCTTCTCTGTGTCTCTGTATCTCTCTCTCTCTCTCTCTCTCTCTCGCTCTGTAAAAAAAAAACCAATAAAAATAAATCTTTAAAAATAATAATAATAAATAAATAAATAAATAAATAAATAAAATCTCGGGGAAGCTGAGTTGCCTCAGGGAGTTAAGGGCTTGCTTTGCAGCCCCGGAGCCTGAGGACCCAAATGCTGAACAGGGGTGTGCCTCTAGTTCAGTTCTTGCTGGGGCCTGTGCAGGAGGCTCCCAGCCCAGTTCCTGCCCTGCGCAGCCCCACACCCACCTGTGGAGTGAAACTATATGGAAAACTAATGCTGTCAACTATGGAGACTGCTCTGGTCCCTCCCCCTTCTCTCTGTCTCTCTGTCTCTCTGTCAAAAAACAATGATAATAAATCTTTAAAAAAAAAAAATCTCATAATGAAGAAGCAGGGATGGCTCAGCAGGTTAAATGCTCACTTTGCAGCCTTGGGGACCAAGGATCGAATCCTGGCCTGGGCCCGTGCAGACCCATATGCTGAACTGGGGTGTGGTTGCCATGCAGGAGGCCCCCAGTTCAGTTCTCGCCCCACACCCTTCGGCCCCTGACTTGAGGGGGCGTGCCTCCCATGTGGAAGGCCCCCAGCCCAGCTCCTACCCTGCTCGGCCTGCACCCACCTGTGTAGAATAAAACCATATTGAAAAATTGATAACATACAACTATGGAGACTGCTCTGGGGCCTCCCCCCTTCTCTCTGTCTCTCTGTCTCTCTCAAAAACAATAAAATCTTTTTTAAAAATCTCATAAAGTTTTAAGAATTTGTGTTTGGCCACATTCAAAGCCATCCTGGGCCTCAGGGTGGACATGCCTGCTCGTCTTTGGGAGGACACAGAACCTGAATTTTTCTTTTTTTTCTTTTTTATTAAGGAATACTGGCCGAATAATTAGAACAGCTTTCTGCAATTTAGACATTCCTGTTCTCAGTCTTCATTAACTCAACAATTCTGGGGCAGGAACTATTACTACCCAAGCTGGGTTTAGGGAAATCAATCAAGTTGCCCAAAGACACTGTATGAACATTAATTAGGGAGTTAGAATAAAAGCCCAGATCTATCTGACTTTCAGACAGATGTGCTTGAGACATTTTCCTAGCCATTATCCTCATTCATTCCTCTGTCCTCACTTCACCCACTACTTCCCAAGCTCCCAATGACAGGGACAGAACGGAAAAAACAGAGTAACCTATTAAAGTGAGATAACAAATGGAATGAGATAATCCCTGGAGCCTAGAGCTTCCCAGCCTGGGCCTCCAGGGCCAGAGCCTTAGAATCAGACCTGGAAGGATGCCCACTGTCCACCAAAAGTTGTGGCCATCAATTCAACACCCATAGGTGTCCACAACTTGGGGGTGACACAGGAGAAACTTTATTCAGTGAAAACAGTTTCACTGAGGTACAGCACACATGAAGCAGATCAGGTGAAGCAGGTCAGGTATTACAGGTCACCTAACAAACAAAATGCAGGTAGGCACAGCCAAGTTAGAGGAAAGGCTGATGTCTATAAAGAGTGCCTGCCCCAGGTTCCCGATTAGTACATTCCCATGCAGATTAGAAAATCCAAGTTTGGGGGAAAGCCGGGACGGCTCAGCGGGTTGAGCGCTCGCTTTGAGGCCATGAGGACCGAGGATCGAATCCCGGCTCCGGCCCAGGCAGGACCCACGTGCTGAACTGGGGAGTTCCCACAGTTTGGTTCTCTAACTGTCTCTGTCTCTATCTCTCTCTCTATCTGTCAAAAAGCAAAATAGAAATAACTATGCACTGAAGA
>PVKE010004285.1:0-65738 GCA_004027555.1 Craseonycteris thonglongyai
ACCTTATTGGGACCACTGTGGATTTAATGAAATAGATTGGAACAAACTTAGATTCATAACAGTGACTAATATATAAACTTCTCTTCTTTTGTTGTTATATGAAAAAAATTACTCTAAATCAGAAATGGGCAAAATATGTAAATATAATGCCTGTTGATTTTAAGGGAAGTAATGCAAATAAATGTATGTGAGTAGAATTTGATTCTGAGTCTCTTCAGTTGGCTCAACAGTTTATAGTTATATTTATATTTTACTATATCCTTCAAACAGCTTCCAGAATGGATTTCACATCTTGAATCATTAAACTAGTCTTGAAAATTATTTTCCCTTTCTTTAAATATATAAGTGGTTGGCTAACAAGATCACTTGGTTATCCAGGAAACCTCTAATATAAGACCTATTAATTTTGGGGGCAATTATATAACTTTAATCTGGAAAAAAACTTAAAAAGAAATACATTGCTCTCCAAATATCGTTCTATGGAGCATAAGGTAGCTGGATTGGCTATTATTTGGGGGGTTGGGAAAGTAGCTTAATGATACTCATATTAGAAATTATACACCCTGAGAGTTATCAATACACTATTAGCTGAACCTTAGCTCAACTCTCATTTTGATAGAACTTGTGCTGTTTTCTTATGTTTCAATTCTTGAATTTTAAAAATTCATAATTAAAGCAACTAATTATTCTATAATAATTTTGCAGTTATTCGTGTTATTGTTTAATGGAGATTAGAAATGATGTACATTTTGTTCACACTGAATTCCTATACCGAGCACAATTTGCAATGCATAGCAGGTCCTCAGCCAATCTTGGTTGGGCAGGTGACTGTCAGCTGCCTCTGTATGCTTTGGTTGCAATGCCCTTGTTATGCCTGCACGACAACGTGAGATCCGGGTGCCACACTTGTGCCCCACTTTCTATCCTGAAAAAATATTTAAAGTTCAACCAGGAAAACGGAGCCACTCTACTTCAATCAGGGAAATGTAGTGCAGGGAATGGTTACACAGGTGTCGGAAGAACTGAGGAGATGAAGAGAGACTGGGAAGGCAGCCCCAAAGTTAGCAGCAGTGGGAAGCTATACCCCTAGACCGGAGGGACAGAAGGAGGCAGCGCATTCACCACAGCAGATGGCCTGGGGGTGCCTGATAGAACCTGAAACCACAGAGGACTTGTGGGATGGAACTGACACCACAGAGGGTGGTGCCGGGGAAGCGCCAGAGAGAGAGAAGGAAGGAAGAAATACCCTGGCTTCTCCCTCCCTTCCTTGACCCTCCAAGTTCCCACTGGAAAACCCTGGAGCATGCCCAGTGACATGAAAGTACCAGTATAGAGAACGCTGCCTGCGCGATCTCCCTCCCCCTTCCTCACCAACAGAGAAAAGGGAGGGAGAGGAATGGATCTGAACGCAAACAGGCCATGCTATGATCCAGTACTAAAGGGAGGGTGCTTTAGGGATAATGCCAAGATTGTGCTTTCTACCTCCTACTTCCAAGTCCCTCTCTACCAGTTACTTTGCCTACTTAACTCCTTCCCCAGGATGACTTTACCAGTGACACTTCACCAACATCCTTTCATTGATGGGACCCCCTTCTTGAGTACCTGGTCACTCAAGCTGAGCATCTGACCTGTATTTCACACTATGCTTGCCCAGCCCTGTATAGGTAAATCCAGCCCAGTGGACCCTACTTCAGAACTCCTACATGATTTCGTGCCAATAGCTGGTGAATGACCCACCTAGTGTGAGTTGTAGAAAGCAATGTGATCTCGGTGACTCAGGCCTGTGTCCAAGCTTTCACTGATGTGATTAGAGTCACCTTTTCACCACCTCAATTCTAGGTCTAGACTCCAATGAAATTTTTTTTCATTGGCAATCATTGGTCCTTAACACTTACGATTCATCAGTGAGAGTTTAATTTGTGTTGTGAAATAAGAACAAACTACAAAATAACATTTATTATTACTACTACTACTACTACTATTTATAAAATCTTTCACTAAACGTCTTCTTTGATCTCTATTAAAGACATTAAGGCAGACTTTCTTACTCTGCCCTATTGATGTTTTGGGCTGGACAGTTCTTTGTTGGGGGCTGTCCTGTGCCTTGTAGGACTTTTAGTAGCATCCCTTGCCTCTTACCCACTAAAAACCATTAGCATTCCCTCCCCCATGTTGTGATAGCAAAAAGTCGCCAGATATTGCCACATGTCTCTGGGGAGGTAAAAATCACACCTGGTTGAGAACCACTGTGTTAAAAGGAGCATGATTATTATCCCATTTTATAGGTGAAAAAAAAACAAAACAAAACTGAAGATGTTAAGAGAACATGCCAGGTCTTCTTATACACTGTCTTATATTTTAAGTTTTTAAGCCGACTGTAAGTCAAATAGCAATGGGAAATTCCTGCAGTAAAAACTTAGATCTACTTTCAAAGTCAAAATTGCAACCCAAAATGCAAGAAGAAAAGGCAATACTATACTCTTTTGAAATCCATATGTAGTCTCCAGAATGAAGTAAGAATCTTGACTTTGAGAACTGAAAGGGTGTAGAGTATTATCCTAATAGTGACCCAGTGTAAGAAATTGAGGATCAGGACTACTTCAGACTGACCTGGAATGTGCTTAGCAGGGAAAATAGTATGCATGGCTTTCCATCTGGCTTTGACTTAATGACTAAATTATTTTAATTTTTTTTGTACAGTTTAAATCTTTGGTTTCTTCAAGATAGAACACCTTAATTTCCCTCATCACATCTGTCTGCTCATTAATGTGCATGTTTTCCTCTTTGTCAGCAGTTGGCTACCAGATGAAGTTTAGATAAATGGTCGTCTGCTTACCTTAGAGTTGTTTTATGACGGGTTTGGATAGAAGAGTTACAGCAGATAGTTTCAATAAGGAGAGGCTCCTCTCTCTCTCTGGTTCATTGAACCCATATGGATCAGAACAGCTGGGAGGATGGATTTGCTACCCGAGGCCAGCAATTGTGTCGCCAACCATGACTCCCACTTGCTGACCCCTGTATAATGCATTGCAGTTGATGGAATGTTGATCACTCCTTTCCATTTTGTGATGGATGGTGTTATTTAAAACTGATGGCCTTGTAAACTATTGGTGAGTTTCCACATCTCACAGATGTGAGTCAAGCAGATAGTCAATAAATAATGCCACCTTCTGGAGGAACATGCACTGCTCTCCACCATGTGGGCCAAGTTGTCCTGCTAGCAAGCAGGTGTGAAGGTGGCTCCAACCTGGAATCACACGGCTGCTAGCAAAACATGGTTTCTGGCTGGTATCATTATAAGCGAACATGCTCCCTTCCAGACCTGTGTTTTAAGATTGTTTTATATAAGATGCTTGACTCCTTGGTCAGCTCTTGAAAGCACCTGCCTTACCTAGAATGCTAAGCTGTGGCTAACAGAATGACAGAATAGCTTGAGAGGACAAAGCTTTGCTGATTTAGATATTCTCTCACTCAGGCTGGGCTGGTGGGCGCCACTTCACAAAAGGTGATTACCTTTGATCATATGAGGTCATGTGAGCTATCCACAGAGCGTTTTCTGGAAGGACTGTCCTAATTGACACCATTAAACTCTTACATTATCCACGTAACTCTCTGGGCTCTGAGTTCATGCTCCCCAAGTAACTGTCCATTTACAAGTAGTCCTATTTCCAAGTAGTGTACAGGGCTGATAAACCAATGGGACTCTCTTTGTCATGTCCTAGTCAGTATACATAACAGGCATATTTCATCATATAAATTAATACATTGGCATCAATTAAAAAATGAAAAATTAGTTAAGGAGCTTTCACACTTATGAAAAAGTTGGATGTAGTCTTTGTATTAGAGGTACATTCATTTGTATAGGAACAGGTAAAACTAGAGCAGTCTTATTAATAACACTTCACCAGTCTTTTTTCATATAGTTTACCGGTTGTTGTATGGAGTTTTCTTGGGCAGAAGTCTTTTTTTCTACTTTTTAATTTTTAATTTTTTAATGTTTTTATATATACTATAGTACATAGATAGTACTAGGTACTATGCTGGGGACATGCTTAACATTCACCAAAAATGTGTCATGTGTTTTCTGGCTCCCCTAATATATTGAGTTAATTAAATTAAAAGGTCATTTATAAAGATGGGGGACAGTCTATTTCAAGTACAATGGAGTGCTATGAAATGATGACTTGGTTGATGTGTAGCATTCTATGCAGAGGGGCCACCTGTAGTAAGTCCCCATTCCTGTGTAATCATGATGCCTTTTTCTGAAGAAGTATTTTGTGTGAGTTACAATATATGTGTATGCTTTAAAGGCCAATAGTAAAGACTACTGCTGTATTGAATTTATATAAAGGAAGGAAAATTCTAAATGCATCTGGAGGGAGGGTAGTTGAGTCACTGGTAATACATTTATGATCTGAATTCCTGTGGTGATATTTGGCTACTACACTGAACACAAAGACTGCAATAGTCAAGAACTCTGCAGAAAGGATTTTTTGGAATAATTCTGTGCTAGATATTGGCATGGACATCACATGGCTTTAAAATACAGGGACAGAGAGGGCCGATTCAAATAGGAAATTCTCAGATAAAGAATAAATTCTTGTGGATTAAAATCTGTATTTATGGGGAAGCTGGGATGGCTCAGTGAGTTAAGCGCTCACTTTGCAGCCCCGGAACTGAGGATCGAATCTCGGCCCCGGCCCATGAGGACCCATATGCTGAACTGGGGAGTGCTCCCAGTTTGGTTCTCACCCTGGCCCAGTTCCTGCCCTGTGCAGCCCCACGCCCACCTGTGGAATAAAACTATGTGGAAAAACCAGTAATGTACAATTATGGAGACTGTTCTGGGCTTTCCCCCTTCTCTCTGTCTCTGTATTTCTCTCTCTCTCTCTCTCTCTCTCTCTCTCTCTGTCAAAAAACAAACAAACAAAAACAAAATTAAATCTTTAAAAAAATCTGTTTTTATCCCCAATTGTGCTCATTATTAATATATATTAATAATTTAATATTGGATTCAGTTTACACTGCTCTGGATCTGGGGATTTGTATGTCTTCACTTGGCTTTGACATACTGTTTTAGTCTTTTTGGTAACATTTGAGCTGTCATAGACAACATGTTCATTAGTGTGTACTGCACCAGAAATTTCCTGTGTACTACTTGGGTAGTAATAGCTCTCTGTATCCATCTCTGGTGGCTGCTCAAACAGATTAGCACAAACTTGGTGACTTAGAACAACAGAGATTTATTCTCTCACAGTCACCAACCAGCAGGGCGGTGCCCCTTCAGAGGCTCTAACGCAGAATTTATTCACAGCCTCTTCCAGCCACTGGTGACTGCTGACTCCTTGGCTCATGGCCTCAACGCTCCCCTCTTTGTCTCCATGGTCATACTGCCTTCTCTTCTGTCTGTCACATCTCCTTCTGCCTCCCCCTCTCCTAAGGATGCATGTGATTGCATTTAGGTCCCTCCTGTAGAACCCATGGCAATCTCCTCATCTCAAGGTGTTTAATTTAATCACAACAGCAAAGTCCTTTTTTTTTTCTTCCATATGGAAACATTCATAGGTTTCAGGTTTTAGGACATGGATTTTTTTTTGGGGGGGGCATTATTCAGTTTACTTGAATTATTTATTGATATAGCACTATAGTTCAAAATCCTTTTCCCTCAGTACTTATGACATTTTTTTTCTATTGCTTTCTAGCATTCCATGTTCCCTATAAGAAGTTCAATGCCATTTGATGACCATTCTTTAGTAAGTAATCTTGCATTCCCTGCTCCAAAAAGACTTAGACAAACTAGAAGCTTAAAAGGTTTCCTTTTATTCTCAAATATCACAAATTTCTTGATATATTATGTCCCCCTCCTAAATATTTCTGTAAAATATTTAGCATGTCCTTTCTACCAAACCGCTTAGATCTTTCTTCACTTCAGGAAAAATACACTTTTTAGTATTTCTATATTTGTTTTCCTCTATCTTCTCTGTTATCTCTTTTTATAACTCTTATTAGATAGATTTTGGATCTCAAACTATCATTCATGACTCTTAATTTTCCTTTAAACATTTTATACCTTTGTTATGTTTGTATCAAATAATATTTTGCAAAAATTTCTCTGTTCAAGCTTTGTATAGGGAATTTTAGTCATTTCTGATATTCAGTTTTTCTGTTTGAATTACTTTTTGTTTTGGCTCTTTTATTTTTAATTTCTAGGACCTCTGGATACTCTTTTTAAATAGTAGCCCATTATAGTTTTATGGCTCTAATGTTTTGAATCCCTGAAGATTTTGATTATGCATTTAAACTTCTCTTTTTTCTACATTAATCTGTTTCTTCTCATTGAAGAATTATACAAAGATAAATTGAGTTCCTTTTGCACTATAACAAAGTCACATGATAAGAAGCTCTCTGTGACATCACACTTAATTACACCAAGCTCAGCCCTTAGGGGAGACATGTTCAGCCTCAGGTGAATGTAGTTGTGCAATTGCTACAAAATATAATGGTCCTAAGATTAATTACAGAGAAGAGTACATTGAGAAGGGCAATATTTTTTGGTAGAAAGAGTACATTGAAATAGGCAATTTCCAACTTACTGAGAGCTAAGCTTCCCCATCAGGTTGTGAGCTTTTTGAAAGTTGACAATCACATTTTATCTAATGCTGAATGTGTAACACTAAGCACAGTGCTGGCTCATAATTGTGCTTAATCAATATTTATTAAATAAAAGAATGAACAGATGTATGGAAGGAATCCCAAGGTTGGCATAGATTATCACTTGATTTATATTGAAGGCAGAATCTAAAAAAAATGAGGTCTTTGGTGAAGAACATTTTATTCCAACTTCATTATTTATTGCCTCATATATAGTTGGATTGAAGTAAAAATATAACCAGGGGACACATACTGCAGAGGGCTTCCCGGACACTTGAGAATGGCCACAGTCAGTAAAGAGCACTTTCTCTGCCTATCCATTCTCCTACAGATGAGAGGGAAGGCAAACTGCTTTAATGCCCCTCACGTTTCCATGCCTTTGTTGGAGCTATTCTTCCACAAGGACCTCTCCCCTCTGCTCCATCCAGCCTTCCCTTACTACTTCAAACCACATTGATCTCTCCATTTTGAGGCACTATGGGACTTCTTATGTGTATCACATTGTTTAGTGCTTCAGTTTTATTGAACAAATATTTATTTTCTCTGTACTTGGCTCTGAGCTAGGTTCTAAAGGTGACACAAAGATGCAACAACTCACAGGCTTGCTTTTAAAGAGCCTTTAGCCTGGAAGGGAATTTCATATATAATAAGTAGCTATAATCAAACTCGGCAGAACAAGTAACGTGGGACAAATGAAACAATGTACATGGAAAGTTCAGGAGGGGGAGAAATGTTATTTACCTGATGTAGCATCAGAAGGTATGTAACTTTGCCAGTGGTGATGGAAGTTGGACAGGATTTTGTCAGAAGATAATGGAAGGCCAAGGAGGAAAACAGAAAACAGAAAGAAGCAATCATGTAGAAACTCTCTGTGACTAACACACTCAACTACACCAAACTCGGCCCTTAGGGGAGACATGTTCAACCTCAAGTTACAACTAAACTATAGAAAATCCATCACTGAGAGTTGCCTGAAATCTAGCCAAACAGAAGTCCATCAACTAAGGACATACAGGAGGAGCCACCCCAAGACCGACAGGAGGGGCAGAAATGTGCAACAATCTGGTCTCACACCTGTTTCTGGTAGTTAAGAATCAGGAGGGATATCTTGGCTGTGGAGGTCCTCATGGAGGAGCGAGGGGTCCCAACCCCACATCAGGCTCCCCAGCCCAGGGTTCCAGTGCTAAGAGCTATCCTCTCAGCTTCTGGCTATGAAAACCAGTGGAGATTGTGGCTGAGTGACATGGAGGGCTGCTGGAGGCTCAGGTGATACCTTTAAAGGGCCCATGCACAGACTTTCTCATTGACAATTTACTCATTCTGAGCTCCAACGCTGGGGTAGCAGCTAAGAGGAAAACTAAATTGTCTGACTTTAGGGTGAGGACTAGAGGAGCAGCTTTCTCCTATACAGGTGTGTTGGCAGAATACATTATATTTTTGTTGAGCTCTCCCTCTTCTTAGCATGCAGACACAGGCAGTCACTCTATCTGGGTCTCCACCAATCTAGCTAACACTGTTTCTTCTTTCCTGGTGATTCCCTGAGACCCCACCCAACCCAACTTGTGGACCCACCTAAGCTACTTCCAGTGACTTTTCCATTGACATCTGTTTGACTCATCTTGAGGACGTCCTCCAAATCTCTCAAACTCCAAACAAGCAGCATCTGGCCTTGGGGTGCCCCACACCTCTTGCTAAGCGGTCTCAAGCCTGGCATTAGTGGCAGCCAACCTTGGTTCATGGCTGGCCTCCTGAGGCACCTCCAAGCTCAGCATTGATGGCTGTTATCTGAGGATTTCTTTGTGGCTCATGCTAGCTGGCCCCAGGCAGGGCATAGGCTGTGGCTGAACTTGGTCTTCTCTTGGGCCCCTCCTAAGAGGCCCCAGGGCTGATACACCTGGTGGCCAGCTTCCACTTGAGCTGAAGTACCACTCAGCTGCCTCAGCAGATGACACAGCCAAAAGGCAGACTAGGTAGGCACCAGAGTCCTGATAAAGCAAATATTGCTCCATCCCAATAACTGAAATGAAGAATACATCAGAGGGAATCAACATTAGAATAGATAAAGCAAAGGATCAAATCAGTGATTTGGAAGAAAAAGTAGCAGAAAACACCCAAACAAAAACAGCAAGAAGAAAAAAAGAATCCCCCCAAATGAGGATAATTTAAGAGGCCTCTGGGACAACATCAAGCCATGACAACATTTGCATCAGAGGCATATCAGGAGAAGAGAGAGAGCAAGGCACTGAAAACTCATTTGAAGAAGTAATGATGGGAAACATCTCTAACCTGACAAAAGAAATAAATATACAAGCCCAGGAAACACAGAGAGTTTCAAACAAGATGAACCCAGAGAGGCCCATGCTAAGACACATACATCATAATTAAAATGCCAAAGGTTATAGACAAAGAGGGAATCTTAAAAGCAGAAAGAGAAAAGCTGTTAGTTACCTACAAGAAATCACCCATAAGACTGTCAACTGATTTCTTAACAGTAACTCTGTAGGCCAGGAAATAATCAATGATGAAAAACAAGGACCTGCAACAAAAATTCCTCTACCCAGAAAAGCTATCATTTAAAATTGAAGGACAGAAAAGAGCTTCCCAGACAAGGAAAATCTGAAGGAATTCATCATTACCAAACCAGAATTACAAGAAATGTTAGAGAGACTTTTTTAAAAAGAAAAAAAAAAAAAGATAAAAAATATTAATATAAATAATAAAATGGCAACAAATACATTAATACATTTCTATTAACAATTACTTTCAATGTAAGTGAACTAAATGCTGCAGCCAAAAGACAGAGTGGCTGACTAGATAAGAAAACAAGACCTTTACATATGCTACCTATAAGAGAATCATGTCAGATCGAAAGACACACACAGACTAAAAGTAAAGAAATGAAAAAAGGTATTTTATGAAAATGAAATAAAAATTTACAAACTGGGGTAGCACTACTTATACCAGACAAAGTAGACTTTAAAACAAAGTCTATAACAAGAGACAAAGAAGCACCCAGTAATCGCACTTCTGGGTATTTATCCCAAGAAACCCAAAACACTACTTTAAAGGGCTATGTGTTCATTACATCGTTATTTACAATAGCCAAGAAGGGAGACAACCCATAAGTGGATGATGGATAAGGAAGAGATGGTACATATATACAATAGAATATTACTCAGCCATTAAAAAGAAATTTTAGCATCTGCAACCACATAGATTGACCTAGAAGGTGTTGTGCTAAGTGGAAAAAGTCAGACAGCAAAAGACAAATGCCATATCATTTCACTTATATGCAAAATCTAAAGAACCAAAAATAAACATGACAGAAACAAACTTACAGAGAACATTTGATGGTTGCCAGCTGGAAGGGGAAATTGAAGAGGTAGGTGAAAAAGGAAGGGATTAAGAAGTACAAAACAGTCATGGGGATGTAAAGTATAGCATAAGGAATATAGTCAATAGTAATATAATAACTATGTATAGTGTCAGATGGGTGCTACATTTATCAGGGTGATTACTTCATAAGTTATATAAATGTCTAATCATTATGATGTAAGCCTGAAGCTAATATAATATTGTATGTTAACTGTAATTGAAAAATTAAAAAAATTATAAAATAAAAGTGGTTAAGAAACTTTGATCTTTTCCAAAAGTGTTATGGCTTTTCTTGGTCCTTTGAATTTTCATGTGAATTTTAGAATAAGCTTGTCAATTTCTATAGACTTGCCTTCTCATATTTAGAGTAAAATTGTACTGACTCATTAGATCAATTTGGGCATAATTGATGTTTTAAGAACAGCGAGCCTTCCCATCTATGAATGTGGTATATCTCTTCTTTAGGTCTTCCTTCATTTCTGTCAGTAATGTTTTATAGTTTTCAATAAACATATCTTACAAATATTTTCTAAATTTCTCTCTTAACTATTTAGTATATTTTTGGTATACTTTTTAAAATTTCAATTTGCAATTGTTTATAGCTAGTATATAGAAATATAATTAATCTTTATATATTGACCTTGTATATATACTGTGACCTCAAAAAACTCATGTGTTAGTTCTGTGAACATTTTGTAGTTCTAATGTATGTGTCTAATGCTGTACAACAAATGAGTCCCAAACTGAAATGGCTTAAAACAGTATTTATTATCTTAGAGTTTTTGCTGGTCAAGAGTCTGGAAGTGGTTTAGCTGCGTCCTGTGACTCACAGTCTCTCACAAGATGGAAATAAAGCTGTTGACCAGGGTTGCCATCATCCCAAGGCTTGAATGGAGAAGAACCTGCCAGCACAGTGTTGAACAAAAGTGGTGAGAATCGACATCTTTGAGTTCTATCTGATCTGAAGGGCAAAGACTTCAGCCTGTCAGTTTGATAACAAATGGATTTTTTGTAGATTCCCTTTATTAGCTTGAGGTTTATTTAAGCATATTGAAAAGCTAAGTATTAGCAGTAAACTTTTTAAAAGGCATATTTTCATATGAAACTGAGATATTGATTAACAATATCTTTTCTAAAACCTATGGGGCCTTTATGTTTAGGAATTGAGAATTTTCAGAGTTCAGAATGATAAATCAGATTATATAGTATTTATTACTTAAAAACTCCTTGGGGACATGATCAAAGGCATAATAACTTCTGCATCAAAATATGCATGTTCACTCTACATGTGAGAAATAAAATCTTTAATAGTCTTATGTCAGTTCAGGTCAGGTTTACCCATTAAGTCAACTCCAATCAGATCAAATTTTGCCAGCAAAGGAGTATGATAAAGCTGTTCATAGCTTGTTTTGGATTATAGCATTGCGGATGAGACATTGAGGACCTATGATAGTAATAAACAGGAGATGGGAAGTTTGTTTGTTTTGTTTTTATATCTTTTTTAATTATTTTATCTTCAGTGCATATTTATTTCTATTTTACTCTTGACAGATAGAGAGAGAGACAGAGACAGAGACAGCTAGAGAACCGAACTGTGGGAACTCCCCAGTTCAGCATGTGGGTCCTGCCTGGGCCGGAGCCGGGACTCGATCCTCGGTCCTCGTGGCCTCAAAGCGAGCGCTCAACCCGCTGAGCCGTCCCGGCTTTCCCCTGGAAGTTTGAATGGAAGTCAAAACATGCTAAAAGCCTTGCCTTAGGAGAAGACTTTGGTGGAAAAAAATTCTAAAGCACCCCACATGTGAGACAGAGTGGCAGAAAAGTCTCAATGGACATATAGACTGTTGCCTTAACTGATTAAATTGCATTACTTTATTTTTTCAAATTTGTAAAAACATGATTACATGAACATATTGCTAAGGCCTTAGGAAAGGTTCATACAAGTGAGAGGTCCTGAAGCTTAGAATGCATTTCATGGCAAATTTGACTCTATGTATAAGGAAATAGAATTGTTAAAGTAATGGCTCAGAAACTGACTCTGTTTGCCCCCTTACTCAGCAAAAAATCTTCTGTGAACTTTTTACATTCATATAAAAATAAGAACATACTATCTATGCACATGGTTGTATACCTTGCTTGCTTTTCTCTATGAAAATTGTATTGAGCATATTTGACCTCTATTCTATTCTTTTAATGGCTGCATTACATTTTGTCATACAAACATACCACAATTTAACAGAATTCCTATTTGATGGGCACATAAGTTATTTATATACTTTGTTTTCACTAACAATATTGCAGTAAACATTGTTGTAACTATAACTGCACAGATATGCATTTCTGTAAAAAAAAAAAGCCCTAAAAGGGATTCCTGTGTCAAAAAGAAATGTGTTTAAATTTTCTAAAAGTTTGCAGATATGCTCCCTCCTAAAACTGTATGGATGTGTCACTTTCCTTACTTGGTGCCCACATTGGTTATAATATTGTATGCTTTCATTTTCATTTCTTTCATCGTTAATAAAATGGAACATATTTATTTTTATAAATAGCCATTTCCTCTGCTATTGTTTGTTTTGTTTGTATGTTTTGTTTTATTTATTTGTTTGCCAATTGTGACATAGGGGTACCGATCATTTTTATTGATTTGTAAAAGACCTTATTATTGCTATTAGTATTTTTTATATTTCCCTCAGTTTATCAATTCCCTTTGGTTTCAGGTAGGGGTGGTTACAAGGTTTGACTATTATGCTAGCTGTGTGATTCTGATGAAACAATTTAAGCCTTAGTTTCCTCATATGCTAAAAGGAAACAATAACAACGTGATGGTTGGTTGTATGTTTCAACTTGACCGGGCCAGGGAGCCCAGACATTTGGTCATATGTTATTTGGGGTATATTTGTGAGAGTGTTTCTAGGTGAGATTAACATTTGAATGGGTAGGCTGAGTAAAGCAGATTGCTCTCCCTAGTGTTGGTCTCATCGTCAGTGGAAGACTTGACTAGAACAAAAAGTTTGACTAAGAGGGCATGGAAATCCTCTCCTGCCTGACTGCTGAGCTGGAACTTTGGTCTTTTCTGGTCTTCAGATTTGAACTGAAATATCAGCTGTTCTTGAATCTTGAGCCTGCTGGCTTTTAGACTGGAACTTCCATCTCCTGGTTCTCTGGTCTTTGGACTAGGACTGTATCTATACATTGGCTTTCCTGGGTCTCTTCCAGCTTGCTGACTGCAGATCTTGGGATGTACGTCTCAGCCTTTATGATCCCTTGAGTGAATTCCTTGTAATAAAATCCCTTTATTCCACACACACAGGTTTCTCTGGAGAACCCTGACTAATACAATAAGCTGTCTTATAGTGCTATTGGGAAGAAAGAAGTGTCTATATGTGAGGCTTAGTTTCTCACATATAAGTATTGTAAGTATTGAATAGTCAGTATTGAATAAAGGTTAGGTAAAGCTAACTTTATTTGGATCATATTTTTGTCATTTGTAAATTTTACAGTCAGATATATGAATCCTCTCATTTATGACTTAATGAAAATTTTTTTTCCCTGGTACTTGTCAAATGCTTCTACTGTTTGTGTTTAAAAAGTTAATCCAAAAGAAAAAGTTAATCTATCTGGAAATTTAATTTTATATATGTGTAACTTGAGATTTAATATTTTTTCCTCAAATGGATAGCCAGTCCTTCTTTTTATTGAATAACCTATATTTTTTATGTTCTCTAAAAGCACCATTTTCAAGAAAGTATTTTAAGTCAAGGGAAAAACATTTCTGCTATGGGTATTGTAAATTGTGTATCTATATATTGACATAGAAGTATACTCAAAATAAGCTGTTTTCTGTTTCTTATCCTGACAACCTAGAGGGAAAGAAAAGAAGAGACATGTGTAGTTTTCTTGTTCACACACCCAACTGTATAAAACAAAGATGTTAAAGCTGACTGATGTATTAAAAGCCATTTAGTAGTTAAACAGAATCCAGGCAAACAGAGATGGGGGAAAGGTATTGATTTTGTGTCACACCAATGAAGGTAGAACATCTAAGTCTGAAATAATGCTCCCCTGGCATTTGTCAGTGTGATAAGGCGAAGCCAGAGAACACACCATATTTAATGATGTGAGAACTCGTTTCTCTGAGGTCAATGGTATGTGCTTAACCTTTAGGCTCTCACCAGTGGGGCTGCCCCACTGGTTTATGGAGTGGAGGCTGACAAGACTGGAGATTTAGGGCAGTGATGACATGATCTCGCTGATGCTCACTGCTCTTTTACAGAAATGGTGAACAAATTCATGGCAGAAGCAGCCGTCTATTCATCTCTCATTTTAGACTTACCTCCTGAGGTGGAAGGAACAGCAGCTGTCTTTGGAAAACAAGACTTCTCACCTTGCAGTGAGGCAGAAAACGGTTTTAATTTAGCTTTTAACACCTTAAACAGCCAACAAAAGGCAAACACAAAGTCAAGATGACTAAATCAAGACTGCTTGTTTTTAGTTCTCATTTTCCATAAGTTCCTGCTTTGTGGCTTAGTATTTTCCAAGGTTGTTCAGAAAAAAATATTAGTCCTTTGAGACTCTGCTATAAAGGAAGGGGGCGGGGGATTAAACTAGCTGAGGACTGGGGCATTGGACACCCCTTTTTGGAGACTTGCAATGTACAACAAAGCTCAACTCTTATCAGTTGAGAAATGTGTTTTATTTAAAACCCAGCATTTTCTATTCCTATTTGACCTCTCAACCTATTTTTTTTTTAACATGTAACAGGTACAATGCTTTAAAAATTGTGTGTAAAAACAAAGCTTTGCCTCTTGAATGCTCTTTACCATTAACTTCCAGGCTAAGCCAAGTTGTGACTTCTTATGGAAGGAAAAAGTCAACCATAAGACATAAATTATCAGTAAAATCTTCATATGAAAGCTCAATATCCCACCTTTGTCAATATGCAGGTAATGCTGCCTGTGTATCTTTCAAAGAAGTTAGTGAAGCAGAAGAATTCTGTAACTCTGGAGCACATGGGGACCTAAGGAAGGCAGATCCTGTGAATAGCTCCTCCTTTCCTAGACAAGCCAACTGAAACCTAGAACAGCCAAGGGAATGGGCCTAAAGCCATACTCCAGGTTAGTCGTCTGGAAGCTAACACAGATTTCCTGCACTTCTCTCTGATTTTGTCCTTCTCTTTATGGCAAATTAATCCTCACCCTGAAATCTTCTGCATTTATGGGCCACAACCACTGACTGACAGCATGTCTGATGCCAGGGAATGAATTCATGGGCCCAAACCACCAACACCTCAGGAGCACAACTATTCCAGGGAAAAAAAGAAGCTTTTTCAGCATCTTAGGATATGATCATATTGTTTTTCTCCTTAATTTGTTGATGTCATAAATTATGTGGAAATAATTCCTGATCCTGAATTGTTCTTCAGTTTCTGGAGTAAACCCTACTTGGTCATAGGGCATTGTTATTTTGGTACAATGCTAACTTCTCTTTGCTCATACTTGGTTTAAATTTTTGTATTTAAATTTTTAAAAGAGATTGAGCTATAGTTTTCTATTTTTGTACCATTTTTATCAGGTTTTGGTATTAAGGTTGTGTTGGATTCATAAAATGAATTGGGGTACTTTTCAACTTTTTATTATGATCCAGAATATTTTGAATAATAAAGGAATTAATCTGCTCCTTATAGGTGAGACAGAACTCAGCTGTGAAACTCTTTAGTTTTGGTTCTTTAAAAATGATAGATCTTCAATCACTGATTGAATGAATCAATACAATGATTGAATCAATACAATGATTTCTATGATAACTAGTCTATTCAAGTTTTGTCCTGTTTTGTAAATCAATGTCTTTTACAATCTTTTAAAAAACAGCTTTATTGAGGTATAATTTACATGCCATAAAATTTAATTACTTTTAGTAATGTGCAATTTTTAAGTGTACAGTTCTATGACATTTATTAATATAGATCAACTTTAGTCATTCCTATTTTTCTGGAAAATATTCATTTCCTTCAGGTTTTTAACTGTTTCCACAAAATGGCTAATAATATTTTCTTCTACACTAATGGAAATGTTGGTTTTTCAAATGAATGTACCAGTGTGAGAAAAAAGAGAGAGAAATAAAGGTAATGTCGGAGATAATAGAGATAATGGCAGCAAATAAATTGGTGGAAGCATGTTTATTGAAACAGCCCAGCAGTACGTAAATCAGAGCTGCAAAGTATGATTTCCTATGTCCCTGCTTGGAAGGACTGCTCAGCTAGTTTAGGTGTTCAACGTTCCACAGATCAGAGCCAGAACTGAAAGGTTTCAGACCAGGAAGGCCAAGCCACAACATCTGGCACTTTCTGTTTCTTTGTGTTTTTTAGTTGGTCACTTTTTAAAATTAAGAATTCTTATAATAATACCAGTGTATTCTACCACTTTATTTGAGAGATTTCACTGTGGGTGTGGCCATATGTCAGAAGATTTTTAACACCAACAATCCTCTAAGCTGAACACTCCACATTAAAATCAAAGTTGTATAAAAGTGCTTAATACCACTAGATTATAGAATGATCTTTCAGGTGGATGTGTTAGATATAATGTAAGAGAAACCAAAGCCAGTATGAATTTATGCTCTTATTTTTAAAATCTGTTTTATGAAAGTATAACTTACCTAAAGTAAAATTTACCCTTTTGAGTTGTACAGTTCAGTGAATTTTCATAAATGTATATTGTCCTTGTACCCACCATCAAAATCAAGATACAGAACATTTCTTTCATCTCCAAATTTTCCCTTGTACCCCATTCTAATCAATCCTCTCTCACAACTGCCAATCCCTAGCAATCAATGATCTGATTTCTGTCTCTATAATTTTGCCAATTCGAGATTATTACATAAGTAGAGTTATGCAGTATGAAATCTTGTGTCTGGCAACTTTCAATTATCAGTATTTCTGAAATTCATGTCATTGCATGGGTCAGTTTGTTCCTTTTCATTGCTGAAATACTACTGCATTGTATGGATGCACCACAACTAACTTACCTATTCACCCTTTAAAAGATATATATATATATATATATATATATATATATACATATCTTTTATAAATATAAAAAATATATATATATCTTTTAAATATATAATATAATATATATCTATATATCTTTTAAAGATCTATTTTATTGCTTTTGACAGAGACAGAGAGAAGGGGGAGGGCCTAGAGCAGTCTCCATAGTTGTACATTATCAGTTTTCAACATGGTTTCATTCCACATAGGTGGGTGAGGTCTGCACAGGTGGGGAACTGGGCTGGGAGCCTCCTGCATGGGAGACACACCCCCTCAAGCCAGGGGCTGAACCAGGGGGCAAGAACAGAACTGGGGGCCTCCCTCATGGGAAGCACACCCCAGTTCAGCATACGGGCCTACAAAGCGAGTGTTCAACCCATTGATGCATCCTGGCTTCCCCCTTTAAAAGATATTTTAGGTGTTTTCAGTTTGTGGCAATTATGTATAAAGCTGCTCCGGGTATTAACAGACAGGTTTTTGTGTGCATATAAGTTTGCATCTCTCTTGGGTAAATACTTAGGAGTAGGATTAATGGGTTGTATGGTAATGGACCTCTATAGGAAATTACCCACTGGTGTTCCAAAATGACTACCATTTAGCATTCCCACTAGTAATGTAAGAGATTTGAAGCTGCTTCATATCCTCACCAACCCTTCTTATTTTCAGACTTCTTAATACTTGGCCATTTTGGTATGTATTATACATAGCAATATCTCACTGTATTTAAATTTTTTATTTTCTATTGATTTATGTATTTATTTGCCATCATATCTCTTTTTTGGTGGAGTGTCTGTTCAAATTTTTGCCCATTTTAAAAATGGACTCATTTTTTAAATTATTGAG
Source organism: Craseonycteris thonglongyai (assembly GCA_004027555.1). Classification (NCBI taxonomy): domain Eukaryota; kingdom Metazoa; phylum Chordata; class Mammalia; order Chiroptera; family Craseonycteridae; genus Craseonycteris; species Craseonycteris thonglongyai. Next base: position 17,915 of record PVKE010004285.1, read on the forward strand.
TTGTAAGAGTTCTTAATATATTCTGGATATAAGTTCTATATCAGGTATTTGTTTTTCCCTAGTTTGTAGCTTGTCATTTCATTTTCATGATTGAGTCTTTGGAAAAGCAAAAGTGTTTAATTTTGAGAAAATCTAATATGCTGGGTTTGTTTTCTTCTGTGGTCTGTGCTTTTTGTGTTCTAAGAAATCATTTTTTTTAATTTTATTAAAATATAGCTAACATACAATATTGTATTAGTTTCAGGTATACACTATAGTTATTCAACATTTATATACTTAAGTGATCACATGATAAATGCAGCAACCATTTGGCACCATACCACGCTATCTCATTATTATTGATTACATTCCCTGTGCTGTACATCACATCCCCGTGACTTATTTGCTTTATACCTAGGAATCTGAACCTCTCACTCCCCTTCACCTTCTCCCTTTGTAAAAATTTTCAATTACAGTTGATATTTAGTATTCTTTTATATTAGTTCATGTGTACAGCATAATGGTTAGTCATTTATATAATTTTAAAAGTGATCCCCCTGACTAGTCTAGTACCCACCTGGCACTATGCATAGTTATTACCATGTATATAGAAATAAAACTGATTTTTGAATATTGTCTTATCACCTGTGACCTTCCTAAACTTATTTATTAGTTCTGGCAATTTTTCAGTAGTATCCCAATGCCTTCTGAAGGAGTTATATCCTGTTACGTCAAAATACAACTGTGATCTTAGGGTAGGGACTAGATATATGTTGTGTGATACATACAGACACCTGGTTAAAGAGTGAGAGACTTTTATAAGCCTTACAATGACCATAGAATATTTACCACCCTTTCAAACCTATTGCTCTGAGTTCATCCCTTGTGTATAAAATAAATCATAATGTCCATCCTCTATTCTTTATTAGAAATTAATACTTTTCCCAATTTTACTATCAGATATTTCTAGGCCTTTCTGGGTGAGGGGTTAATAAGATTATATGCGTGTATGTGATGGTGTATGTGTATGAATTTTGAAGCTGACTGTATCTCCCAAGGTAAAGATGAGGGGTGGGCTTCTATCAACAGGTAGTGGAGTGGGATGGTGGGGGCAGAATTTGAAGACCTTCCAGGAAAGATTTAAGATCCGTTGGTATGTCCTAATTGCCAGTGTGAGACAGTATGCCTTTAACTGGTGTTTCCTAAATTGAGTTCTGTGATGCTCCATTTTTTCCCTTCTCACTAAAAATTTGACAACCAAATAGATTTGGGAACCACTTCATACCATATTCTCCTCTTGATGTTTTACAATGTCCATTAGTATATTAAAGGCTGTGAGAAAACTTAAAGATACATTTTTACACAGCTTTATTTAATACAGCATTCTCCAAACTCATTTGACCATGGAATCCTTCTTTCATATAAGCCCTCCTAATATCCAAAAGCTCTTTGGCCCATTCCCTCAAAAATACACTCAAAAAAATACTGCCATGGATATTCTCTGTGATCTCTTTCTTAGCTTCAATATGAGAACAATACTCATATAATATTATTATGTAAGAACTGATTGCTACAAAACACTCTGAACAGTAGACTGTGGTTAATTTCTAGAATAGAAAGAGGTTTGTGTTTTGGATGTCTTTATTTCCTTCTGTTTCAACTTAGAAATGAGGAGCAAATATTTTCCCAACACATGCAACTTAACTAAGACAAGGGAATGACTTTCCCACGCATCAGTGTTTCTTGGGCTTTCTTGATATTCTCCTTTGCTTATACCCCAGACTCTCTTTCTTGCATTGCTCTAATTTGTTGCAAAATTGAGCCATCAAATTGTATAAAAGGTTTTCTACAAGAGGCATTCTTTCACCTTTTCATATCCTTTGTGTGGTGGTGCGGGGGACGGGAGAAAAATAGATATTCTTTATTTTTCTGAGAAAATAATTTTATGATGACTGACAGCATGCAGTTAAACCAGCAATAAAATAAACAACATTGTAATGTTTAGTGTGAAGCAGCTTATGTTGTAATTGATCATATTTGAGCCACAGCTGATGACAGGATTTGTGCTGATCCTTGATGCAAAGTTGTAGCTTTGAAGAAAAGTGCGGCTGGAAGCCTGCTCTAAATTGCTTGCCTCTGTAATTAAAAGTACTGTAAATGTTTCAAGTCGAATACATCCTATTAGTAAAATTTTAGGAAACAAAAAGTTAATTTATTCACATTCGATATGGTCTGTAAATGCCACCATTATATGCCTTCTACTGGCCTTTGATTAGCTATGGATTAATAAAACTTTTATACCTCCTTTGTCAGCCTCATTTTGAACTCTGTTTTTGCATACTGTTACTATTAAATAAATGAATTAGTGTCCAGAAATGTGTCATGCATATTACCTAGCAGCAGGAAGCATAATACAGTGGTCAGCTCCCCAGGAGCGTTATAAATTCTAATGCGCTCGGTAACCTGCTCACGTGGACCTATTAAAAGCATGATGATTTAGTGGTGCAGTATTTGTGCTTAACAATGGAATTTTAGTTAATTCAAAACAATGTAAATCATCTCCAATTACAGTATTTGAATATTTACAGTTGTTTCACAAGTACATGTACTATTGCTAAGGCAAAAAAAATTTGTTTTTTAAACATTGAGTCACTTGCCTGGAGTACCATTCAGGCAGGTTTTGGTAGCTATGGTAAAAGGAACCATCTCTGGAGAAAATAGGTGTCTGGCGCAGCTTGCTAACTCAGCCAAAGCAATTTAAGGCATCCCAAAACACCAGAAAGTGGGGGGAGCAGGAGCAGGGCCCCCAATGCTACAGCACCTGGGCAGACAGGGAAGCACCTGAATTGTGCATGCCGCAAGGCAGCTGAGGGCTCTTTTGTTGCTGCAGTTATCAAAGTCCTTTCAGATCCGTGTCAGTAGCTTCTTAATACCACAACTGCTGCTCTGTCTCTGCGGGGACAGCACAGACCAGAGAGGATTCTCGGGTTTGAAAACAGTCTCTTTTATGCTCAAGGTCTCAACGGGCATTTCTAGGAAATAAGGATGATTAGCTGTCCGGTTGACAGTGGCTGCTTTCAGCCTTGCAGGCCCTTGGCTCTCTGCAGGATCTGCATGGACTTGTGTATCTGAGGAGGTACCAGCCCACTTGCTTCTGGCCCTGTCTTTTCAGTGAGATGAAATAGGAAGAGAATTAAGGAGAAACAGGGTGAACTTTATTGAAAGAGTTTATTCTGTATATTGTGGATCTGCCATTGAAGGAGAAAGCACAACTTCCCTGACCTTCCAGATAAACCTGGGATGAATCCAGTTCTACTATTTGGTGAATAACAAAACCTGGAGAAAATGCTATCGGACACATTTTTCCAGTTTGCCAATAAGCCAAGTCCACTGTGTATAAAATTGTACTTACCTATAATACCAACCTCAATTTTAGTCAGTGATAAGTAAGATTAGTGGCTTTGCAATCAGCAAGCCTGGATTCAAAACTTGATTCTGTCTCTTATAAACTGGGTGCCCTGGGGTGATTTACGTTCTTTCTCTGAACCTCAATTTAGCCATCTGTAGTAGGGAGGTACAGATCTATGTGCAATAACATGTTGCTCTGTGATGAGGGAATGCAGATTAAGTGATGTGGTGTATATAAAACGCTCACAGGGTAGTTATTGCTGATTTATATGGTGCATGATTGTGATGAATAAATGTGGTCTTGGTTAGAGGTTGTATATATAGTCTGAGCTCTGATTTCATATAATAATCATAGTACTCTATTGACTTTGTTTTCTCTCTCCCTGCATGCATTGTCTGTCCATCAGCCATCCAGCCTCCCTCCTGCACCCATTCAATTAGCAATAGCACATATACATGGTAAAAATAATAACGATTAAAACACTACCAAACAGGAAGTCTCTCTCTCTCTCTCTCACTTCCATTACATAAGTCACTGTAATCCCACTTACATTCAAAAGGCAGATGGGATGAAATGCAGTGAATGTTGAATTCAAAGTCAACTGACTTGGGTTCAACTATCACCTCTTTGGAGAAGTTACTTAACCTCTCAGAGCATCAGAATTGTCATCCATATAACAGTGATGGTATCTAATTCCATGATATCTACAAGTAGTGCTTTGCAAAGTGGCAGGTATAAATGTCCAGTGTTTTATTTTCTAATTTTTCATTTGCACAAGCACTTAGCAGCATATTTGTATTTTATTAACATGATTTCCATTGCTTATATTATTTTTTTAATCCTAAAGTATTGTCTTTGTTTCATGAACTCTATATTAAAAAGTAGATCCTCCATGAGAAGCCCACCCTCTTTTATTGGTGGGAGTAGGGGTTGTGGCACAAGTTATGCCTTATTTTCATGGCAGCAACCTAATTCTAGGATGCTCATTTTGCTTGTGAATGGCCAGTAGCCAGTAACCCTCATCAGCATTTCAGGAAAGGGAAATTAGTGAATTCCTTGTTGCCTCTTCATTTAGGGGTGGAGTGAGAGGGGAGGAACCTCAAGTTTTACCAGTTTTGGCTATGGGGCTAGAAATATTGGCATCACTTGGGAAGTTACCACAGTCCCACTAAGTATTTGTTAAGGACTCACATGTGGGCAGGTTACGCACTGTGGTCCTGGGCCTGGACCGGCGCTGGAAGATGCAGGGACAGGTCAGGAGTAAGAAGTGAGTGTTGTGGTGAAGCGACGACCACTCATTAGCCATGTGGTCACTTGATAAATCATTTAACCTTTCTGCATTTTAGTATCTCCATCAAAAAACTGGTGGTAACATTCTGACTTAGGCACTACTCGTCTAGCATAACACTACCCATGGTTCATCAATCCCTTGCTATAAGTCGGGCATGGCCGGCCTTCTCTGCTCTGTGAGGCAGGTGCTCTAGGTAACATCGTCCCTGGAAGACCCCTCCTTTACTGATAAAGAACTGGGGACTTCAGGGAGGAGATATACTTGGCCTCAAGTCACACAGCAGAGCTGGGGCTCAGCCCCAGGTCTCTCTTATGTCAAAGACTATGTCCTCAACTATACGGTCCTGCCTCAGGGGCCACTCTGTCGTGGGACATGGCATCATCTCTCTTTGGCAGTCAACTGGGGTTCAGAGAGCTGATGGGTGGGTATTACTGTTTGACTCACAGGGTTTGGGGAGTTTTTAAAGAGAGAATGTCTGCGAACATGCTGTGTAGACATAGCCCATTTACAGAGATGAGCTTTTTAATTGGACCATTGCAGATGGTCATGCTGATGAGTAGAAGTGTGCGTACATGCACACAGGCACACGCACATGCACACACATACACTCTCAGCAAGTAATGATGCTGTCAGAGTAATAGGATAACTAGGAGAGACCTGCCAGGGAGTTGCTTTGCTTAAATAATGCCTAGCAACCACTTTTCTTGTGTTTTTTATATAAACTTACTGCATTTTTTGACATGGTGTAAACATAACTATAAATGGTCACTATAAACACTATAAAAGGACTTTTATGTTTCAGGTTGCAAATCACTATGTGCAGAAATTAATGTACATGTCCACACATGTATACACATATATACTTATATACACACACTAATGTATGTATGTATGTATATATGTATGCATGTAAGCATAAAAACATACACACATGCCCCTTAGTGTTTTCTTCTTTAAGCCTTCTTCCAATTCCTTAGGTAGACGGATCAGAAATGTGTGCCAACGCTTAAACATAAAGTAGGAGGGGATTATTAAAGTAGTAATTTACCACAACAAAAATGAAACAATAAAAATACATCAGGCTGACCTTTATTCATGAAAACAAATGCATTCAACGAATGTGCTAAATTTAATAATTTCAGCTCCTCGTTAGTGGTTCTAATAAGTCTGTGTCTTATTCTCTAAGCCAAACATAAACTAGGAAGATGCTCAGTACCTCCAGGCAATACCATGCAATTAATATATGGTTTTTCAAAAATCAAACACTTGGGGAAAAAAATGAACCTAAAATTTATTCATTATCTCACCATCTACTGATAAATACCGTTAATGTTGGTATATTTTTTACACTTTTTTTTTTTCTATCAGTGTGTTGTGTTTCAACACTAGAAACTTGCTAAGGGTCCAAGGAAAATGAATTGTGTATCAAATGCCACTCACAGGAATAAAAGAGATAGTGTTTGGTTATTCATGTTTAAAAGACTTATATTATAAGTGAGAGTACTGGAAATAATTGACCAAGACTTATAGTCTAGGAAACAATATGAAGCCAACCCATTTGAAAAATCTATATATGATCATTTTCTGAAGCGAATTCTTGGTTGTTAGTAAAACTATAACATCTCAGAATTCCCATAAAACCAATAAGTAATTGAAATAAACATGAAACTGCCAAAAGTATCCTAGTAGGTGAATTTGCTCACTTTCCTCAGTATTGAATTGCAGCCTTGACTTCTCTTCTAAGCTCCAGGCTGTCATTGCTCACGTAATGAGACACCCCAACTTGCCATCTTGCAAACATCTCAAACTTAGTATATCTAAATGGAACTCTTATTCTCCCACCTCAGCCTGTTCTTCCTTGGTCTCCCCTATCTCAGTTATTGACACCTCCACCATACCATTGCTTAAACCAAAAATCTAGGAACAATGCTGGCATTTTTCTCTGTCCTTCATTTTCACATCAAATCAATGTTGTCATTTCTACACCCCAAATCTCTCTCAGACATGACCACTGTTGCTCCGTCTACTTGGCCCCAGCTCCAGCCCTAGCCACAGTCATGTTTGGAACCACAGTGATAGCTCACCTACTGACCTCCCTGCTTCCTCTCCAGTTCACCTATAAGCCAAGCAGCCAGTCAAGGGCATTGCAGTTTTCTGCTCAAGATTCTTCCGTGGCTCCCCACTACTTTTAGGACAAAACCCAAAGTCATCAGTATGGCCTCCAACACTACTCACTTTCCTGGCCCACAACCCTCCTTTGGTTTTATCTTTCTCACTCATTCATTTACTTTATTCCAACTTCACTGGAATCTTTTAGGTCAATGAACTTGACAAGTCCTTTCCTCTTCACAGGCTCTGCATATGCTGCTTCTTAATACTTTAAGCCCTTTCCCTGTGGCCTAATCATGTTTTAGATTTCCCTGTAAATATCTCTTCCTCAGAGACCTTTCCTGAACCTTTATTCAAAAACAAATCCCCCCTTACACTTTCTTCTTTTTTTTAAATTTATTTTATTGTTTTTGACAGAGACAGAGAGAGACAGAGAGAAGGGGGAGGGTCCAGAGCAGTCTCCATAGTTGTATGTCATCAGTTTTCGACATGGTTTTGTTCCACCCAGGTGGGCGGGGTCCACACAGGGTAGAAACTGGGTTGAGGGCCTCCCACATGGGAAGCACACCCCAGTTCAGCATATGGGTCTGCACAGGCCAGGGCCAGGCTTTGATCCTCAGTCCCCAAGGCTGCAAAGTGAGCGCTTAATCTGCTGAGCCATCCCAGCTTCCCCAACACTTTTTTATTGAACCCTGCAATCCCCTTCATAGCCACCATGACAGTTTATTGTTATCTACATCACAGGTCCCCAATCCCCTAGGCCACAGACTAGGACCAGTCTTTGGCCTGTTAGGAACCTGGCTATGCAGGAATTGATCAGTGGGCAAGTGAGTGAAGCTTCATCTGTATTTACAGCTGCTCCCCATCATCACATTACCGCCTGAGTTCCACCTCCTATCAGATCAGTGGCAGCATTAGATTCTCAAAGGAGTACAAACCTTATTGTGAACTGCGCATGTGAGGGATCTAATAGGCTGCATGCTCCTTATGAGAATCTAATGCTTGATGATATGAGGTGGATCTGAGGCGGTGATGTGAGTGATGGGAGCAGCTGTAAATACAGATTAACATTAGCAGAGAGGTTTGACTGCACAGAGACCATAATAAATCAACTGCTTGCGGACGTATCAAAATCCTATCAGTGAGTGGCAAGTGACAATTATATAGTGGCAAGTGAGTTGTATAGTTATTTCATTATATATTACAATGTAATACTACTAATAATAATAGAAATAAAGTGCACAATAAATGCAATGCACTTGAATCATTCCAAAACCATTCCCCTCCTACCCCTGTCTGTGGAAAAATTGTCTTCCATGAACATGGTTTCTAGTGCCAAAAAGGTTGGGGACCACTAATCTACTTAATTACATGCTTATTTAATCTCTATCTTCCCACCAGACTCTATGTTCCCTGAGGACTGGACTTGTGTCGGTTTTCTTCATTGCTGCATCCTCAGAAGCATAATGCCCAGGACATGTAGGACTCAAATGTTAATGAAATGAATGAATGAATAAATGGATGTGTATTTTCTTCCTTTACTTCTCTCTGGGATTAAAAAGTATTGCCACAAACATGGGAAGTGGAGAAGTTTCCAGCAATCATTTTTCAGCATCTTCTTCTTCCAAACAGACTACTTGCACTCAAGTGCTGGTTGCAGGGTTTATTTTCAGAGGAACACAATCTGAGACACACCTCAAAACTCTGGACTGTCCTCAAATAGAGGAAACCCAGTAAAAATAACTTTATTTAATCATTGCATCATCATTATTTCACTTGTAAGAAGTTAAACCAACTCAGCCAAATTTCTGAGTATGTACTAAGTTGTAGGGAAAGTAAAGAGACACAGGACATACGTGGTTCCTGCTCTCACAATACACATAGCCTGTCAGAAGAGCCACTTTTCCTAAACCCTAGTTACAGAACAAGAAAATTTGGTTGTATACCTCCATTATTCATTTCCCTTCTCCAACCTGTATGTGACTTCTGTAGGAATCTATGACCTGATGGGTTCTATAACTATACAAATTGGGCCTGATACAAAATCTGGTGTAAACTTCATTCTCTCTTTGCTGTAAGCCCACACTGTCACTATTACAAGTGACAAAAATTCAACTCAAACTAGCTTGAGCCAGAAAGCAATGTATTGGCTGGAGTAGCTGGAAATTCAAGGGCTGCAGTGGCTTCAGGCACAGATGGATCCTGTGTCTCAGTGATGTTGTCGGGCTTTTGTGTGTCTCCATTTCTTATGTCTGATTCTTTTGGATTGGCTTCACTCTCAGGCCCCTCCACATGAGAGCAAAATAGGCTCCCAGCAAGTCTTGGCTTGCCCAGTGCTTTTATCTCATGCTCCCAACAAAGAAGATCCTCTCTCTCCTAGCATCCATTTGAAAAGGTCTCATGGAAACAGCTGGGCCATACTTGGACTGTGTATTATCCCTGAAACATTCATGGTGGCCAAGGGGATAGGGAGCCCTACAGGGCTGAGTGGTGTCCCCATCTCCAAGGAAACAGGGGCTCTGTTACTCGAAGCAAAATAGCCACTGCAAGCTGGACACGAAGAAGCTAAGCACAGTCTTTTCAGATCCCAAAGCTACAACAAGAAGTATTTTTTTCTTTCCTCTAGGAGTAGCGGAGGGGGTGTCTCAGAGCAAAATGAGATTCTTGAGTGGAGGGTACATGTCTGTTTATTTGGATTTACCAAAAACAGGAAGATTGCCTCAAGATCATAGTTTCTAAAACCCTGAGTGTTGCTCTGGGTGCTAATCCAGGTGCCCAGGTAGCTGGGTCTTGTACCCCTTCTGACTGGTGGGCACTGCAGGGATGAACATGATGTCCAGGTTTTCCTAATGAGGACACCCATGGCTGGAGCCACTGGAGAAAGTCCCCAGCAGGGGAAGACAGAAGAGGGAACTGTAAGACCTTCATTCCTGGGTACATTCTAAGAGTAGGAAATGCCCTCTTCTGTCTGCTACTGAGTTACAGGCAAGGGCAGCTTCCCCAACGCTGAAAAATGTTGCGATGTAGAGGGAGGAGCTGGAAGTTGGTCCCCTGCCTCAGCTGCCAGAAGAGCACATGATGGAAGCTTGTGTGACACTGTCTGCAGTGGCCTGGTCTTCTTTCTGGATGCTGCTGGCTGGGAAACTTCAGAGCTTTGACCTCCTAGCAGCATTGCAAGAGACTGATTTCCCTACTGGCCCTGCCTATAGCAGCAACGGGCCTGCTCAACCCCTGCTCAGCTTCTCTCTCTTGGATGTTTGCCATCTGCCTTTAACTTAAGCCAACGAGCTCTTAGGCCTATGGCACCCATAATACCCAGTCCTTGTATGTTTTCAGACCAGAGCCTCTTCCATGATCAGTGGGCAGCAGTAGGTATTCACACTCCCGCCTTGCGCCACCACCACCCCCCGCCCCCTCTGTGCATGGCTCTCCCATCTGTATGTGAGTGTATATGTATGTCAGTGTACACCCTCCTGGCAATTCCGGATTTTAAGGAAATCACCCAAATCCTATAGATTCAACTTCGTCTCTTTCCCCACCTTCCTTTCTCCCTTAGCTTATAATTAGCCATTTTTCTTCTTAGTTTTGAGGTCTGCTTATTTAAAATTCATCAGTGAGTTAGTCCTATGGGAGTTATTCTCAATTACAAATTGAACACTAATTGTGCTGCGATCACTGTTGCTCTAAGACACCTCCCCCGTAATCGTTTCCTAAATTACTCTCACCTCTTATTTAATACGAAGTGAAGGCTTGAAGATGATCTGTGATTTGTAGTAGGAAATGCAGCAGTTGGGTGAACTATGGCTACACAGTGATATCTATTTTTAAATCCCTTTTTCTTTTCATTTGAATTCTGGATTACTTTTTAAATCTAAAAGTAAAATTTGCTCAATGGAAACAGGATAAATTTTGCTTTTACTGTGAACAGTAAATCAAATAAAATTAAAAAGTTTCAGATTACTGCTGGTCTTATTCTGAAAAAGTTTCTGAAAAATTTACCCAGCATTTTTTTTTTTATATTGCCATGATATATTTTCTTACTCAGTGAGCCTCTTTTATTTTGGAGGGGGGTGGTGTTCAGAAGGAAAAGTTAACTACTGATAAGAGTGAGTGGCACTGTCGCCTGTATTTTGAGCTCCTGTTTGAACATTGCCATTCTGACAGGTGGCAGGCAGTCTGCTAGAGAGAGCTATTTGTAAATTAACCTGGGAGGGGAGATAAAAACATAGTGCCCCCAAGAGGAGGTGAGGCAATGGCATGAATCAAGATGCCACAATGGAATATAGAGGAGCTGTTTGCGCAGATGGCATCCCAAATGGTCGACCAAGGACGGGTCCCCTTGCAGACATGATTTTTAGGACATCAAGTGTGGAAGAGGTGACTTCTACAAGTTTGACCCACACTTGAGCTGAAATTCAGACTCTGAGTTAGGAATACACGTATTTTCTACAAAAATGTGGCTATGTAATTTTAAATATAAATGAAAAAGGAACTTAAAAGGATTCTTAACAGGCTCTTTTGGCCTTAATCAAAGGATGGTGATGATATAAAAGGCCTCCAGGTGATGTCTCCCAGAAGGACCGGCGGGGGCTCGGTTTGCTGCTTCTGCCACCGTACCCAGTTGCAGGGACACGCCTGTTCCACTGCAGCCTTCTGGTTGCAGCACAGGCAGCAGCTCCAAGCAGACTGGCCTTGAAGACAGTTATCAGGTGCCAAGGGAAAACCAGCAGGAAATGGGCAGAAGAAATGTGAGAAACATAAAACCATCATACTTCTCAGGTACACGTTTCAGATCTAACAAAAGCTGCCTCCCAGCCAGGCCGCCACCTCAGGCTCTCTACACTGGGACCCTGCTAGTTCTGCCTCTGTGTACTGTCACTGCACGGTGACCCCTGGGGAGTCTGGCCTCTTCTGTGCTGAGCTCCAAACATGTCACTTCAACATTGCAGTTCAGCTGTTACCAGGTCTTCTTTGAGGGACTCTTCTCATCCACAGGCAATTGCAGTTTGGTGGCAAGGCGCAAAGAACCCCCTTATGTTCCCAGCTCAGATGGTTACCGCTGGGCCTCTATCTCCCTGAGCACCTGACTCAGGTTATAGGCTCCCCGTACAGAAAATCAGTTCAGAGTTTGAAATGGAAGAGGAGTAATATCCTTGAGCTGCCAACACACCCAGATCAAACCCAAGTCCCGACAGGGCTGTGATGAATCCGGAGTTGTCACGTAATAAACCACAGCTTCTCCCATCGGCCGTGGACTAGCCCTGGCAGCTGCAGCAAATGTCCTCCTCCATGTATTTCCAGAATAAAGCTACATTCCTATATTATAATTATCCAGCATTGTGTATAGACAATACAGAAACTATAGAAAAGTAAGAGGAAGCGGGGAAACTCACCCACAGCTAGAGCTACTTGGAGACAAATACAATGAGCATTTTGGTTGGTACATTGATTTCCATTCTTTCCTCCCTAATATAGCAGTGATTGCATTACTTATACAATTTTAATTTAAATTATACATATTTCTTCCTGTTCATATAAATTTATAAGTATATTTAATGTAAACATTTTTATATGTATATTATATAATTATTGGTATATATTAATAATTAATATATTTATCCACTGTATTATAATTATTATAATATACACAAATATCTAAATATGTATTTGTAAATATATTTACAAGTTTGATGTTAATGAATGCATGAGAATTCATTGGATATCAGATAGTTTACTTAACCTAAATGAGTCAAAATAAAGAAATCTATTTCCAAATTTTCCTGTTATTGTAAGCATTCCATTGAGTTCACTTGAGTTTCTGTGTGTATACATTATAATATATATTCATTATTTTACATATGTATATATTTAAAAACACTGTTTTGTGAAAAGTCTGCTCTGTAGTTATCCAGAAGAGCCAACCAAAAAAATGCCATGAATGCCATAACGAGTGCCCTTGAGCATAAACTCTTTATAGGTACCTACTTGTATTTCGGCTATAGTTTCTTTACAATACGTTCCCAGGAGAAGAACAAGGTCAAAGGGTATAAACCATTTTAAGGCTTTTTGATGCTCTTTGCCAGAGTGCTCTGGCTCTTTTAAAGGGACATTAGGAAAACCATTTTGTAACAGCCACTGAAGCTCTTACTGATTCAAGGGAAAGGATTTGCCCCTCAGCTGATTTGAAACGGAATAGAGCTACTAGTTTTTACTTGCTGAGAAATAGCATATTAGTGCGTGACCCTCGCTCAGAGGTGCAGCCTGCCCCCTTCCTCCACTCCTGAGGGCAGATTAACATCCAGCCTATCGACCAGAGACACGCTTGCAGGATTTCAACATTCCCCCAGAGCCAGCTTCCAAATGTTAACAGCAGTGATTTTTAAAATTTATGTCATTGTACATTAATGACACTTCTTTGTTAACTCTTCTAGATAACTGGAGAATAGGCCTTTTCCAAAACAATTCTTTTAATAAATATGTAAAATAACACATTTTATGATAATGTTCATATACATTAAAATGTATATCCACACACAGTCTCAAGTGAACTTGATGAAAATTCTTACCATATGTCTTTGATGAAGCAGATTTAATTTCTCCCTTTTCAACATATGCAATGATTTTCAGTTGCATTTCCTGTAGACAGTAGAGCTGATATCACCTGCTGTTACTGTGTAAGTGAAGGCTCTTCTCCCCTTTGTAATGTTACACATAGATGGGTGGAAACATAGGAATTGACTAACAATTTACTATACCTGCTGCTTGGCCCTATTTTCCCTTCCTTCTACCTCACAGACAGGCGTTCCTTGCTTATCCAAAGCCATTTGAATTCCTAGTTCAAAGAATCTTTGTTAGCTGGCCAATGTGTTCCCAAGAACACTGGCCACAGCTATGAAAACAGACACATATTTCATGGACGGTGGCGTCATGCCAACCTGACACTGCAAGTATTGCTTTCAAGAATGCTGGCTGCACACCGGCCCCAGCACAGCAAGCTGCGCGGGCACGAGGGCTATGGCTCACTCATAGTCCCAAGATGCCTTTTCTCTTGTGAGGTGGACTGAGGGTCCACTGAGTAGTTCATGTTCCTGTGAAGAGCAGACTAGTGTCAACTCCAAGGGAAGCAAACATACTAAAATACTATAATCAGGCTCCTAAACATGTTTTTTTTTTTTTCTAGCTCAGCAATTAGAGATTTCTCCCTGGACATGTTATTCATATAAAAATCTTCAAATAAAAAATATTGTACTAAAAGAGGAAGGGGTTACACATAGATCTCTAGTCAGTCCAGAAATGTATGTGCGCGTGTGTCCATATTTTTGTGCACACTCACATGTCCAACAAATTACATGCTTCAAACATATGTATTAATTAGATAAAGAGTGATGCTCATCCACCCTCGGTACATTTGAGCAGAGGAAACAGTCTTTCCAAGGTTAGACATCTCTGAAGGCTCTTTTAGCTTGGGCCTAGATCATATGCATAAATAGACTTTTCACCAAGTGGATGACTAATTCATTCATCTTGATTGATAATTAAAACCAACAATGAACAGATCAACACAAATCACAAGGGCAAAAACATCTGGGACTCGGTTTAATGAGAATACCCCAAAACCTCTTTAGTGGTAATTGCATTGCAGGCACCAAATAGCTTTCACACTTGTTTTTGCAAATAACACAAATTAGCACCCAAGATCTGAAAAGTATCCTGACTATAAACACATTGGGGAATTCAGTAGGGCCCTGGTAGCTTGGCCAAATACATGTATTAACCTACACACTCACTGGCATATAATCTGGGGACTTCTTGCAACAAAAATAAGTTGAGACTACAGAATCCTACTGCTCTTTGCACTTGGAACTCCCAGGTAGACAAGTTCACCCATGAGGCATTTTTCTCCTTTCCCTACAGACTCCTTTATCAATTTTACACAAATACTCTGAGAATTTTTAAGCCCAAGATGCTTAAAATCTGCAGATTAAATCTTTTTCTTTGTTAGGAAATGTAGATACCACACAAACAATTTGAAGGTTTTATGGGTACTTAGTAATACCTACAAAGTCCAGGAAAGCTGTAATAAGACATAATAATTGCATAACTTATTAGATCTAAATATACCTAGAGAAACAATAAAAAGAGATTTTAAAAGCAGTCAGCTCTGTTTTTGGTCTGTTTCCTTCTTCAGGCACCTCTGCTTGAGTCCAACAAGAAGTCAAGAGTAAGTGCTTAATAGGCTGACCAGATGTTCTGTTTTAAACGGGTCAGAAAACAATGGTACTGTCGTGTTTTAAATGGTACATATGGTCAGCCTAGTCTCACTGGGCCAAATTCAAGGTGTCAGTAGGCTGGCCATACATATCATTTGAAACGGTACAGTACCATTGTTTTCTGCCCCATTTAAAATGGTCAGTCTATATTGTAAAAATCCTGCAGCGAACTTTCAGACAGATAAAATAGTCTAGAGTAGAGTGGGAAGACTTCAGTAAAAAAATAAACAAGCAAACAGTAGTGTCATCAAATGTGGAGTGACAGAAAGAATGCCTATCTCATTGCTACAGGCTCTTTCCCTCCTCTTGCTGAGCTCCATTTCTGTGTTCAAGACCTTCCTGAAACCTGCACACGAGGAAGACCCTTCCAGCTCACACAGCATTTGCGTGCATTATTCTTTAGCACTTAGCCTATTCTGCCTCCACTAATTTCTTCTGCCTCCTAAGCTTTGAAGATGCTCAGTACATGTGTGTTCATGGAACCCCACCTTTTTGAAACACTGCCCTTTTACAAAACATTTTTTATATGCCGTTTTCCCACATGGGAATACCCCAAGGTCAACAGTATAATGTCCCAAGGTCAGTCAGGCACCTTCTGTGAACCCACTTTACAGAAAACATTTTGCAGCTCAGAGAGATTGCATGACCCTCCTGCTCCCCAAAGTCCTACACCCACTAACATAGAGTTAGAACTTACAAGCAAGCTGCTGTGGCTCCTGAAATGAAACCAGGTATAAATCAGATTAAATAAAATAAATGCTCTTTCAGCCTTTTGGAGTTCTCTAACAATATTAATGAAACAACTTGAGATGAGTACCTTTTAGGCTCCTCATCTTTTACCTATGGGGAGTTTGTAGAAAATTTAGCACTTATGGAAGCATAGTTATCATGCCCCATTGGTGATGGTTCCAACAGCCTTGTTAGGGAATATATAGGGAATGAGTAATAATACCCACACTGTGTATCTGCAAAACCTTCCAGAAGAGATCCAGGACCTCAGAGTCATTCTGCAGAAGAACAGGAATGGATAAATAGTGTTGTGTCTTTCAACCAATCCTCCTCCCCAAAGCCTCAGCATTTTGCTTCAAGTGAAATTAAGTTAAAGTAAAACTAATTAAGAACAATATGCAATAGGGAAAATGTCACCAAAAGTGTTTAAGTGAACATTAAAGGCAGCTAGAAGGAGAGAGGTAGTCCCAACTCTGCCTTGAAAACTCTTAAGAAGACAGTTAGGACCTCATGTTTGTATAGAAATCTCTAGTCCTTTTCCTCTTTTTCTTTAAAACCAGCTAAGCCCCTGTGTCTTATTCCTTGTTGCTGTGTTTCCTTTTGGATCTAGCATGTGAAATACTTCTGTGAGCAAGGAGCAATCATTTCAAAATTGACATAAAATCGTAAATGACAGGTTATATGGACCTTGAAGTGGCGTAGTTGGAAATAATGTCTCTACTAACCCTCAGTGTAGACACCTGTTCCATAGTAACTAAAATAGGGGTGGGAAACCATGGCCAGACCCAGCTGCCACCTGTTTTGGTATAGCCCATGAGTTCATGTGGTTGAAAAAAAAAATCAAAAGGAGACTATTTCATGATATGCAAAACTTATATGAAATTCAAATTTTAGTAGCCATAAAAAGTTTTATTGAAATGCAAACATATTCATTTCCATATTGACTCTGACCGCTTGTTTGTATGCTAAGACAGCAGAGGTGAGTGCATGTCATAGGGACCTATGACTTGCAAAGCCTAAGATATTGGCAATCTGACTCATTACAGAAAAAGTCTGCACTAGAAGAAAGCATTGCTGAGGCAACATGAAGGGTTGTAGTCCTAATAAATGTACACTTTACAGATAAATTCAACATTGTGTTTCGAACAACAAAAAACACCATACCCTTTATTTCTAAACTGATAAGCGGGTTTTTAAAATGTTAATGGCAACTAATAGGGCATATAAATCACAGGCTGCTTCGATGCCCCTCTTCCTAGCCTCTGTTTCAGCATTCACTGCTTTGCAAAAATTGTAACTAGGTGGCTCTGTTTTGTTATTTAGTCATACTGCTGTCTTTTGCATTCTTAACAACTTGATAAATTATTTGTGGCTCCACTCTTTCAAAATAGGTTTAAATCCAGGTTAAATATTTCAGTTAGTCGCACAACTAATGGAATCCCAAAGTGTTCAAATAATAATTAAATTTTTAAAAAACGTTAAGTAACGGTGTGGAAAACTCTAAAGAGACAACATTAATAATGGCTCAGTAATGAGGAGCAATCTGGGAAAATGCAGTCTATAAACAATTACCTTCTTACTTAATACCTCCCTCATTTACAATATGCCAGGCAGAGATTTTAAGTGGAAAGGCTGTCTTATTCTACAGGGAATCGACTGAATATAGTACTGAGAATGAATTCATGCAGGGATATTTAAAGGGAATTTTTTATCTTGTCAAATTCATTGCATTAAATATCTAGTAAAAAGTAAAAATATACTTTGTATCACACAGTGTGTGCTACATCTCTGAAATTTTGTATTGTTAATGTAAGTGGACATGTCAGCTTTAAAAATTAATTACTATATTAAAATTTGTTTCCGGAAAGGTTTAAAATATACTTTAGTGGTAGGCTGACCAGATGTATTATTTGAAATGGGACAGTTTTCTGTCCCAATTCAAATGGTATGTCTGGTCAGGTTAGTCTCACAGGACCAAATTCAAGGTGTCAGTAGGCTGACCATACGTACTGTTTGAAACAGGACAGTACCGTTGTTTTCTATCCCATTTAAAATGGTATATCTGGTCAGCCTATGTAGTGGGCAAGGCTTGAAATATTAAACATAACATGAAACTCAAATCTGGACAACTCTCTCAACATTAGGGTTATTTGAGCCAGTTCATTTGAAAAGAGAAATGACAAAGCATTCCTTTTTGCAATCTTCAAAACACAACCACTGTGTGGTGTTAGAATTGGTTGAGAAGGGGGTAGCTGAGCTTAGTCAATACTGTAATTACAATAGCACATTTCCAAAACATTCACGAGAACATCGCAGGCCTCTGCTTTGAAAACCAGCAACTGCCGTATTCCATGATCAAATTTTGTCTGTGTGTGTGTGTTTTGTTATTAACTCTAGGTTTGAATTAGAATTCCCTATCTTACAGCTTGGAGCTAAACTCTGTTTACAAAACAGTATTTACACTTGACTAATTTTGCAGATCAAACTAATTAAATCAATTAAACTGGTGATTAACCAAATGAAGGCTGATTGCAAAAATTAGTGGGTTTATTTTGGAGGACTGGAAGTAAGCTAATTACTGCAGTGATTACTTGAACCTGGAGTACTCTAAATGTGGTATAAATTGAAACCTCATAGTGAATTAGACTGGGAATTCATTACAGTTTAAAGCACTGTTAATACTATTCAGTCTGTTCCTCCTTAGGGAAAATTGCCTCTCTCTGTGTTTTGTATACTGATAAACAATCACTTGGGTTGTACGCCTTTTGTAGTGCAACCCAGTAAAATTGGGCTCGCTGGACGAAAGTTACTTCCTTTTAGAGTGATATACACCAGTGCCTGTCAAACTTTCATGTACATTCGAATTACTTGAGGATCTTCTAAAAGGAGGATTATGATTCAGTGTGTTGGGAGTGGAAGTGGTGGTTGGATGGGAGCATGGGGTCATGGATTGGGAGGTATCTGTTCACACACTTGCACATGGGCATGTGAACATGCCCAAGAGCTAAGATTCTGCCTAGCAAGCTCCCAGGTGATGTTGATTTGCTGGCTCTTGAACCACACTTTCATTAACAAGCGCATACACTGAAGTAGACATAGAAACTGTCAAAATGAGACTTAATGTTTCAGGCTGGGATCTAGGGACTAAACTATCTTTCCATTCCTTGATGAAAACTGACCTACTATTGCTAAGGACGCCTGAGCGTCAGCTGACATCAGTCACACGCCTGCTACTGATGGGTCCTCATCGAGTGCTTTTTCCCATGGTCTTCTCATGCAGGCATGTTAGTAACAGAGTAGGTCCATACATAATGCACTCTACTGATTGGTTTTTAGAGCATATCATTTTAACAAAATGTGAACACAGCTGAGCGCGTGGTCTACATTTGCTGATTTAAATATCACTAAGCTTTCGGTTCTCTGTTTTGCATTCGTTTCAGATCTATGAGATGGTATTTACAATAATAAAAGAGAGACTTCGGATTCTGTTCGAAGGTGCAGTTAAATCTAGGAAAGAGGTGTTGGTTTTATGCATAATTTAAAAAGGAAGCAAGCCTCTTCCTTTTGCAGCCAAACTGGAAGATAGACATGTCTTTATTTTCAGTGTTAGGTCCATTTGAGATATTGGGGGGAAAGTTAATTTTCCCAGTTAATCACTGAACCCGTCTTGACATTTGGTTCCCTGTGTGTTGCAGGTTCCAAACAGGAAACACCTTTTCCCTACAGGAAACCCCACCACCTTTAGCAATGACCATTCATTGCCATTTGGTAAGTAGTGCCCTCTGTGAGCCAGGGCCTACAGAGTGCAAATTTGAATGAATTAAGAGTGTTTTAATAAGGGCAGAGCTTTCAGAAAGAAAAGGCACATTTGAAGAGGTTCCCTCTGGTGGAAGACCAACACTCAAATGGCTACAAGAACCAGCTTTACTTTAGGAAGAGATTGCTCAAGGCTTTGATAAGTTGCCACAAGTTAAAGAGAAGTGTTAAGCAACACTTTGGGTTGCTATTCTTTTTGAAATGCTTCTTAGATTTTTTTTTTTTTTCATGTTACAATTCTGTGGAAGCACTTGTCTTTTCTTTTTTGTTGAGGCTGGAGACCTTTGCCAGCTACCTGCTCCCTGGTACCGTGTGAAATGACAACTCTGGGTCTATGGATGGAGATGGAGGAGGTGCAGGAGGTTGAGATGAATCTTTACAGATCCCAGAGAAGTGGCTTAAAAAACTAAACATCGGGTGTAACCTTATCTAACCAACCTCTTTTTTTTTTTTTCTAAAACTTATAGTGAACAAATAAAAATCATAGGCTGGAGTTTTTAGTTGAGTAAGGTTTGATGATGGTCAGCCTTGTAGATTTTATTAAGCCAACTTAGTTGAAGGCATTTGGCATAAAAATGGAAGGTTTTTTTTTTGTCTTATTAAATAAACATCATCAGAATATTTCCATTAATGACCAATTAAGAGTCTGGAGAATGACTCATTACTGAAGATGACAAAAGCCAACGACTAGTCAATCGCGAGACTGTGTAGGCGGCACTTGCCTCCGTGACCTCACCACTATCCAAGACGACACACTTGGATTTTGTCCACTGACTTGGTGTGGTTGGACTGTCTCTGTCATGGAGAAAGATGATGGTCACTGAAAAAAAGTACATATATAAACTGGTATCTGGTGAGTCTACATAACTCTCCTGTATACATGTGAGAATCCTCACATCTGTTACAGCCTCAGGAGGTCAGTTCATTAATTTACAGTGAGAAGTGTCTTAGTCCATTTGGGCTGCTATGACAAAATACCAAAGACTAGGTGGCTTATCAACAACATTTATTTCTCATAGTTCTGGAAGATGGAAAGTCCAAGATCAAAGCACCTATAGATTCTGTGTCTGGGGAGAGCCAGCTTTCTCATTGACGGCCATCTTTTCGCTTTAACACCATGTAGTGGAAGGGGCATGAAAGTGTTTTTGGACTACTTTTATAAAGGCACTAATCATACTCATGAGGGCTCTGCCTTTATGACCTAATCAGCTCCCCAAGGCCCCACCTCCTAATACAGGTTTGGATGTCAACATGTGACTTTGAGGGGGACACAAATGTTCAGACCATAACAAGAAATTCACCTGTCTAAGGTCAGATTGTTCACACAGACCTGCCCAGTACATCTCTTCCTTATAAAGAAAGCTAACAGGTCTACGGCCATACCACCCTGAACACGCCCGAACTCGTCTGATCTCTGAAGCTAAGCAGGGTCGGGCCTGGTTAGTACTTGGATGGGAGAAAGCTAACAGAGGCCCCCTTATCAGAAACTTGCTGATATTAGGATGAACATCTCAATAAAGATAGCATTGCCAAGGAAGACTTCCCTAGAGCATTCCATGGGTGGGCATGGACAATGATTGCCTCCAGAAGTCTGGTTTTTAAATATTCTGTGACTCTTGTAAACACCTTTCTCTTAACAGGATGCAATGATGTTGATTAAGTTATGGCTTATTAACTATAATCCCAGCCCTGGCCCATCTTTAAGAAATGTACCTCAGACCACCTGGACTGTGTTTTGACTTTTCCTAAACCCAGTCTCCTGGTTTCCCCCTATCCCTTGTTACACATAGTGTATGGACTTTGTTTCCAAGCTCTCAGAGGAATAGTTACCTAATTGCCATCTCCATGTACAATCCCACCAGTGAAAGCACTTTTTGATTCGTATGTAAAGTCTGAAGTTGGAGAACTTTACTGAGTATCAGTTCATCTTCTCTTTTCTGTCCTAATTAAGAAGATTGTAGGTTCTGGGAATCGCTGAGTTCTTTGCATCTGCCTAATAGGTGTTGTGGCTGAAGAAGAGTCCAATCCTATATATATGGTTTCATGTCGTTCTATAGAGTGTGTAAGTTACTTATCAATGCCTATTCCTCCCTTCTTTCTTGCAGACATAAACTCAAGTTTATTTAGGTATCTACTCCTCAGGAAATGTGACCACATTTTATGGGTAAGTCCTGATTAGGCTAACCCAAGCCTGGTAATCTCATTTGCATTGCCACTGATTAGTTTAGAGGAAGGGATGTGGCTGAGTTTTAGTCACTGCAACTGGAGTGGAAAGCTGCTTTGGGCTACTACAAACGATGCCTTCTCTTATAAGCATATGTGAGAAAGAAATGGCCCACTTCTTCCTGTGGAAGTGAATCTGTGTATCTCCTGGCCCATGAAGGGAGCCAGTCTGAAGTCAAAGCTGACATGTTGACATTGGCAGATGGAAAAGATGAACAGGACCTGGGGCCTCCATGACAACACCAAGCTGCTGACAAAGCAGGCCAACTCAGGACTTCCTCATGTAATCCATTTCCCCTTTTTTGGCTTACTTTTTAAATTTTAATTAAATGTATTGGGGTAACATTGGTTAATAACATTATATAAGTTTCAGGTGTACAACTCTGTAATATAACATCTGTATGCCCTACTGTGTGCTCACCACTGAAAGTCTAGTTTCCTTCTGTTACTATACATATAACCCTCTTTATCTTCTCACCCCCCCCCCACACACACACATACACACAGCATATTTCCTTTTTTTATTAAGTCATTTGAGTTAGAGCCCCTGTTAGGTACAGCTATAAGCCACAGAAACCTTTATCCTTGATAAAGAAAGCTACATTATTTTTCTTATGCAATCCAAACTTTTGACTCTTTCTGTGTTTGTTCTAGACAAGCACTGAGACTTTCATCTTGCATATGGATTCCATCCCTTTATTTTTCAGATGAATAAATGGCTTGAATAAAGGAATCTTGGACTTGGATACACGAAACTGTATTAGAACTCTCTCAATTACTTTCAGCCAACACCCCCCCTTCCCCAAAGCTTACTCTTGTTGGTTCACTGTTCCTGGGAAAACTTATCTCTTGAAAGCTGAGTAGACTGAGCCACTATTCCCAAATCTATCTTCTGCTGCAAAAAGTCCAGGAAAAGGGTAGATTTATTTGGGCCAGATGCAAACTCTCATCTCCACTGTTGCAGTTTGGAATTAATAGAGCCTCTTTAAGATTCCAATCAGGGAAAGCCAGGGTGGCTCAGTGGGTTAAGCACTCGCTTTAAAGCCCTGAGGACGGAGGATCGAATCCTGGCTCTGGCCTAGGCAGACCCCACATGCTGAACTGAGGTGTGCCCTCAGTTCAAAAAAGAAAAAAAATTCCAACCAGGTCACTTTTCTATATCTCTACACTTTTGCTGGGTGCAGCATTCAGAATGTTAAGCTGATTTGCATTTGATTATTTCAAAAAGTACACATTCAAGTGTTGCATTACCACTATCGGATATTAACACAAAGTAAATAGCACAAGATATAAACAAATAATAAACAATACAATGTAAATTACAACATGTTGATAAGTAAACGTATTTATAGATTCGAATTGCAAACACATAACCCCCTAATGACATGTATAGTAACCTGCAGTGAAAATATTTAATAATAAGAGTGCACAGTCTCCTTGAACCTGACAGCTGGGGAGATTCTTTCCTGAATATTCTTTTGGAATCTGACTCATTAGCACAGTGTTCAGTGAAAAGGATTAATTTATATTATAATATTGCATGATTTCAGATGTGAACAGAACCAGAGAGAAATCTTTCCTTGGGACCTTGAGAAAGCCCGACACAAGCTTTTGAAAGAGTTTGCAAAAGAGCTTCCACATGGATACATTCATGCAACAGTCTTAGGCAACTGATATGTGATAGGCATCAGGCATCCTGTGAGATGCTGGGAAGTTTGTGAAGATGAGTCAGACTTAGATTTGACTCCCAAGAGGATCCCAAATATGGCATTAACTTAGAATAGTGACAGAAGGAGAGAAAAATGACTCCAACATTTTGCACCTAAAAACTGAGATGAGGGTTACTGCAGGGGAAACAGAAATTAGGAGAGGTTTCTGGTTTCAGATGAACTTAGATTTTGGGGCATCTAATCTCAGCTATTGCAGGCCAGATCTGTAGAGATGTTTTGATGTAGATTGCTATCACCAGACTGTTTGAATTCCCAGTTCTATGAGGTACTCTGATTGCATTTATTTTAACACATTTTCTCTGCACTAATAACTAGACCATCCTTAACAGGTGGGCCTTTTGGTTTGGAAATTTATTGTTCTTACATAGTAATAAAATATTAGAATTGGAAAGGAACTAACTACCCAGCAGCTCATTTTGCGTGACCTTTTTCAGGGCCAGGTCTGAGCACATCAGAAAATACCCCACCCCAGAGAGAGTTCCATTTCTGCCCATGACCCTTGGATGAGTCAGTTTGTCTCTCTGCACTTTGGGTTTCCCATCTGTAAAGGTAGATTGGGCTATTAGCTCCAAAGACTTACCGTGATTTCTATAATATCTTAGGGTATTGTACACACCCCAACTCTATTTTGCCCTTGAGACTCACCTGCATCAGAGGTGTTTAATAAAAATGTGTGGAACTTATTAGCTTCCCAAAGCATAGTCATCATTCTCACATTGGTTCCTATCTAAGCCCTGGAAGGGTGCCATTAATAATGATACCTCCAATCAGATGAAGAAATTAAGGTATGAGGAGATTAAGGGGCTATCCAAGGTCCCTGGTGGGTGCATGGGGCCCAGACCCCATTCATTCCCCTTTGCCCCCACAAATTCCCTCCATCCCACATGTCCCAGTCTCAGGTTGGTCCACTCTTGAGTGGACTTTAATAGGGGATCTCTTATAAAGATAGTACTAGCCTTTGGGATTGCAGATAGAAAGATTTTAAATACCTTTTTACTTTGAAGTAATTTTATATTTACGGAAAAGTTGTATATAAAACAGAGTCCTGTGTACCTCTCACTCAGCTTCTCCTAATGTTAGCATCTTATATAACCAGGGTTCATTTGTCAAAACTAAGAAATTACATTGGGACAATACTCTGAACTAAACTACAGACTTAATTTGGATTTCACCTGTTTAACATTTTAATGAACAAATAAATAAATTGGAGACTGAAAATAGGGTTAGGGACATAAAGTCTTCTGGCCCCCATCAAATAATACCATGGACTCTATGTGTGCTACAGGACTGGCATGTAGCAGGCATAGACTTCTAACGCCAACACATCCCCAACCTTGATGAGACAGTGAATGGACACAGGATGCCTCAATGATGAGAAAAGCTATGAAAGCAGGGAGCAATGATACCACAGACTTCTGAATGCTTTGGCTTGTGAACAACACACCAGTTAGCAGACCAAAGACACATTTCAGATCCTGTCTTTTATGGGCAAGATGCTCACAATCACCATCCACCCACCACCATATAATCCTTTCCTGGAAGATACGGCAGTATAATTCAAAACATGCCAAAGTGGGCAGGAGATCCCAAGAGTAATCGTGAGTTATGAGGTCATGGGGACCTCATTGCAAACTATTTGCAAAACTTAATTGGGGTAATAAATAAACTAAGCATGTAAATTAGATTGAAGACTACAGTGTGAATGAGAAGGAGGCTATTAGCCTACATGGTCAAAATGCCTTCTTCCTGATCTGTACTATTTGCTGAGTTGAACTATTAATTGAGGAAGCATTAAAATTCAAATATCCTAAAATTTCATGACTAGCGTAACTTGGAAATAAAAGCATTCAGTGCAATCCTTTCTGGACAAGATGTGAACTTTATAGTTCATGATTAGGTATCAGGCACTTTTCACATAAATGGCATTCATGTCAGAATTCCTCTGCCCCCAGGGTGTGAGTTCATCTTTTTTTTTTTTTTTTTTTACATTTATTCACAATCAACTCTGTATTTTTTTTAATTGTTTAATTTATTGGGGTGACATTGGTTGGTAACAGTTAGACAGTTTCTGGATGCACAAGTCCACATCACATCACCTATGCATCGCATTATGTGTCCACCACCCAGAATCAGCTTCCCTTCCACCACCATATATCCAGTGTCCACTCCCACCTCCTCCCTCCTCCCTCTTCCCAGATAGTGAGTTCATCTTAACCAGGGTTCTTAGAAGCAAATGCAGAGGAAGAAACAATAAAGGAATGAAACAAGAGAGCCATGTCCCACCCTTGAAAACTACTAGATCTGTAGGCTGAAGTGGGACTATTCCCCTCCCCCTTTCCTTTTTCTCTTTGTTAAACTAGGTGGTCAAAAACAACTTCAGACCTGACATTTCGTTTCCACATACCTGAAGAATGAGGAAAGGGGCCTCTTACAGGTAAATATAAATTTTTTTTTAATAAGAGAAACCAAGCTCCCAAATACTGCAGCTAATCCTCCAGCCCAAGTCAAGTCTTATAGCGGCTTTTTTTTTTTAAAGCAGTTGATTGGATGAATACAAATGCCTCTCTGTTGTCACTTGGGATGCCACTTGATATATCCCATTTTCTAGACTCTAATTATTCCATTTGTAGACATGAATGCCATTTAGATGTGAGCTAATTCAGCATGGTAACTCAATTAGATTTGTACCAACTCGGATTTATGAAACATCAACGGGTTCTTGGGGAGACCGATGGGACTGTGAGCGATTCATCCCGAAGTCACACCGACACAGCCTCTCAGGAGCTCAATTAAACATGCCAGCCAGGAGGATGTTTTTTAGCTGGAATGTTTCACAATTAAAATAAAAAAGCTTTCTCTGTTCCTCAGCATGCGTGGCCCAGCAGAGGAGACCTGTCACAACACAGGCTGCCGTTTTCCTTTAGGTTATGGGCATCTTCATCAAAGACGGCACTTGAGCTTGGTGGGGCCTCGGAGCTTGGTGGCAGCTTGGGTGGGGGGGTGAAGTCACGGAATTTCATTGCACCTCATATTCAAGGACATGCAATAAATATTGGTTGAACTAAATTGCTAAGTTCATCTTCAGAGCCTGCATCTGCATCTTGGTTCTGAGAGCTGAAACGCAGGTGCCGAATACCAAATTAGATGTATAAACCTGAGAAGTCGGAAAGTGCTGAAGATTCTGCCAACTATATATTCAGTATAAAAATGGGGCCCATGGTCAGAACATGAGGAAAAGATTTAAAGCCAGGACTATCTCTTAATTAGGTTGACCAGATGTCTCTTTTTAAATGAGACCAAAAAACAAAAAACAACGGTACTGTCCCATTCAAACAGTACCAATGATCAGCCTACTGACACCTTGAATGTAGCCCAGTGAGCCTAGACTGCTTATTTGTACTATTTGAAACAGAACAGTACCATTGTTTTCTGTGCCATTTAAAATGGTACATCTGGTCAGCCTACCCCTAATGGGTCCCTTGTCAGAAGTACTCTTTTTAAGGAACTGGTATTCCGGTGCAATTCTGTACTGGGCTTAGGGACACAGGTGAGCACTTGAGACCTATCTGCCTGAGCCTGGTAGAGGTTTGCTTCATACTCCATCTTTTTCACTGTGGGGGTGTTTCATGACTAAAGGCATCACTTGTTCTCAACATAGGGCCTGGCAGAGGGCATGCAGGGTTCCCCTGCTAACTAAGAGGAGAGTTCTCATGAAACGTTTGAAAGCCTACATGGCATAAAGCAAAGAAGCGATCGCTTCTTGCTAACGGATGCACAGACTAAAATCAAGATAAAGCACAGGTGCTCAGAGACACAGTTCCCACTACGGCAGCTGGATGTTGAGATGCTGAGTGTCTGTCATTCCGGGAAGAAACTGGGCAGTGCCATTGTCACTGCTTAGGCTGCCGCTGCCCCTGTAACAGCTGCCGCAAAACAAATGCTGAATGCTATTTTTGATTTTTGCCTTTTTTTGGGAAAGGTGAAAAACCGCTGGAATTCTTTCAGTTAGTGAAAACAGGTACTGATGTAGGCCTTTTGTAAAAGTAAAGTGGTATAAAGCAAATTTTCTAAAAGCAGGGAAAACCTGTACTTGGAAATACTGTGTGAGTTTATGATAAACCATGGTGTGAACTCATTTTGTCAATTATGAAGCACTTTGGAAATGTCTGTTGTCATTTTTCTAAATCCAGTCTTAGATAAGAAAAAAAATGATTGCATTTGTGTTTCCAAGACCTGGATGAGGGACAACATAAAGGGGAGAGTGTCCATTTTTTTAAATATCTCCTTTAATCTTCCTTTCTATTTAACCCTGACATTTCTATTATCAAACTGATTAATCTTAGTTATAGAACAGTAGTAGTAGAAGCAGTAATACTTGGTTAAGTGTTATAAATAACATTTGCCTTGGGATGCTGGGATGACTCAGGAGTTAAGGCCCGGGGTCCAAGGATCAAGTCTTCGCCCTGGCCCATGTGGACCCATATGCTGAACGGGGTGTGCTTCCCATGCAGGAGGCTCCTGGCCCAGTTCCTGGTAGGGCCCAGTGCCCACCTGTGTGGAATGAAACTATATTGAAAATTAAAGACATACAATTATGGAGATTGCTCTGGGCCCTGCCCGCCACCCCCCTCTATCAAAACAATAAAATAACTCCTAGAAAGCGATTTCCCTTGCATGTCATAATTTTCAAATAGCAGTTTCACATAATTTGTGTCATTTCCCACAACACTCCTACAGAGCCAGCGTGATTTCCTCTACTATACAGCTGAGGACACTGGTCAAGAGAAGTTGTGCATCTCACCTAAAGCCACACAGCTAAATCCCCATGAAGATGGTATTTCAATCTTATCCTTTCCAGTCAAATTCTTCTCATGTGGTATACCAGAACAGAGCATGGGCATTAAATCAGAAAACACTTTTTACTTTCTAGTTTTATTATTTTGAATCTTTTAAGCATTGCTAGGGAGATAGATTTAGCCTCAGCACCTGATGAATCTTGGGGCATTCTTGAGTTTGATTTGAATTAAAAGCTCCAAAATTTGACCCTTAACATGAACTCCTGGGACTGTGATTATCCTGCCACAGCATCAGCAGGCTGAACCCACGGGAGGAGGGAGTCATGTTACCCAGGAAAAGGAGGTTCTGAAAGCCTGCACACCTGCCTCTTTAACCTCACAGGAACCTTGACTTAAGCTGGAAACACAGGTTAGGCCTTTTTTCCTCCTGTAGCAACTCCTTTTCTAGCTTCTAGAGAAATGGTCTCCGCAAAGATTTTCTAAAGAGCCACCGCCCGAAAGAGAAAGTTTATTTGTACCGTATTTTCCTGTGTATAAGACAATACTTGGCTCTAAAATTGTTAGACCAAAAATTGGGGGTTGTCTTATGCATGGGCATAAGCCACGTATTGATGTCTTAACGTTGGGTTAGAAAAGTAGAAGTCGTCTGACATATGGAGGCATCTTATACACAGAAAAATACGGTAACATGTATGATTCACTGTCATCTTGCTGTACCTACACACACCAACCAACTCTTCTTCGCTTGTTTTCATTCCAGGAACTGCCCCCTCAGGTAGCAGAGAGCACCCGAGAGACCACAGGGCAGTCAGGAAAGGCCACGCCCCCACCATCCTGCTCTGTGGCTGACCCCCCCCCCCCCCCCCCCCCCCGCCCCCCGCCCCCCCCCCCCCCCCCCCCGGGGGACTAAGTGGCCACCAGCTCGCTGCAGCCTTCTGCAATTCACCCAACTCCCCCAGCCTTCCGTTCTGTACCAATCGTGCTGGCCTCAAAAACTGTTGGAAGGACTAAATAAAATAACATGTGGACACATTTTGTAATCTGTTAACCTGTGCTTGTCCCAAGAGACACTACCATTCATGCTAGACATCTTTTTTTTTTTTTTTAAATCCAGGTTTGTAAAATACTACACCTTAGAAATGTACAGTGTGCTTTGGAATATTAAAGAATCTGAGAGGTGAACTGTGTGGAAATTTGTTTAATGCAGTATTTCACAAACTATTTGATCACAGAATCCATTTTTCATGTACAGCCACGTGCCGCTTAACGATGGGATACATTCTGTGAAATGCATCATTAGGTGATTTTGTAGCTGTGAGAACATCACAGAGTGCACCTACACAAACCTAGAGAACATAGCTCACTAGTCTGTGCGCACTATACTTTTATACAGCTGTGTAGGTTTGCTTACACCAGCATCACCACAGACATGTAATTGTAGTTTAAGCCCTGACTGTTGACTTTTCTATCTGTAATGCAGGTGCCTGACTTACGCTTTGATTGCGGAGGCAACCACTCTAAAGAGGCGTCCGCCCCTAGGAAAGCTACCTGGAATAAACACGGAGCCAGCCACACGACTGGATAGAGTCAGGCCACCTCCCCCGACCGAGGCTGCTTTGTTTTAGAGAACTTGCTTGGTTAGACAACTGGTCCTTTGGGCTACTCTTTGGATTCTTTGTTTCGTTTGTTTTTTTTCCTCTCCCTGCACTTTAAGTGCCTGCTCTCATGTTTTAAATTCACCAATAAAGAGGAAGCCTGGGAAGCCCTCAGCCCCACCCTCGAACGCAATCAAAGCGGAAGCCCAGGCCCACCCGCGCTTGCTCCCGCTCACTGCACTGAGGCCTCACTGTGCTTCCTCATGTGCCTTGTCTGCTCCAGGGCCTGTAAGTAACTTTTCCTTCACGTTTCCTAGTGGTGACCACTGAAGGGCGGCCAGGCCTCTTGCAGTCATAGTAAGACCACAGGGTAGGTCCAGTGGTCACACTGGTTTAGAGAGGGGGACGTCTGTGGGAAGGTCACAGTCCAGGTGAAGCCCCCGGGCATCTCTAGCCAATATTGGTACCGATAGTCCTAGATGGCCCAAAACAGCCATGTCTTGTGCTAGGAATTTGGAACTAGATGATAGAAATTTTCTAGCTCTGTTACAGTCCTATGGGTCCACCATCTTATATTTGGTCTCTCCTTGACCTAAATGTCATTATGTGGCATGTGACTGATGCCTAAGATTAAGCTGAGTTATAGTCAACTCTAAAGCACTGAGTCAGCATGACCGGCTCCATAGCTCTGTGATGGGCATGATGCTTGACCCTTGCCCCCCGACGGCTGCCTCAGCTTTCTCCTGTGTTGTCAGCCCCCCAAGTGTCAGCAAAGACAACTCATGTTCTACAGCCAAAGAGCCCAGAAGAAAGAGCACCTCTCCCAGTAACTAGAAATAGTGCTGATCCCACTGGCGAACCTTGAACCCTGTGCCCCATCTTGAAGCAAGGGTTGGAATGTTCCCTCAATCGAGGGCGCAGGGAAGGAATGTTCTCACTGGTCAGGCCCCGGTTATAGGCTTACTTCCAGAAGAGCCAGTCATATCTAAGCCACGTGGACTGAAAATAGGAGAGGTTGGTGTGGCCAAAAAGTGATATTACAGAAAAAAAAAAAAAAAAGTCAGTTTGGGCTTTAATGAAGAAATTCTACAACAGGTTTTATTTTATTTTTTTAATTGTTAAATTCATTGGGGTGACATTGGTTGATAACAATTACATCGTTTCCAGGTGTACAATTCTACATTACATCGTCTGCACATTGCATTACACGACAGGTTTTAAAAAACAACCCACGACAAGAGAACTTGTTATTGCTTCTCAGTCATGCCTTTTGGTGGGGCAGAGGTTCGTAAGCTTTGCTCTATGTATGAATCCCCTAGGATATTTACTGAGAGTACTGATTTCAGGGTCTTAACCCCACCGCTAAGGTTCTGCTCCGCTCTCTCAGGGATGGCTCAGAAATCTGTCCTTCCTGCAAGCCCAGGCACAGATGAACCAAGGCCATATTTGAGAAACACAGGAACTAGGATAGAGATACCTCTAGGAGTTCTCCATCTTTGCTGTCTATGAAAATTATCCACCAAATCAGCATTTGCAGGGGGGAGACTGGCCAAGTAACTGCTGACATTGATCCTCAGGTGTTTCTGATGGGCCCTAAAGTAGCGCCTCTGGGTTTGCTATGTAGATGAATCAGCAGGGTGTATGTGTGGGAGGGTCTTCTTAAGATGCAGATTCCAATTCAGTAGATTTAGGGTAGGGCCTGACCTGCATTTCTAGAAAGATCTCAGGTGCTGCTGCTGTATCTGGTGCATGGGTCACACGTTCGGAAGAAAGACAGTCATGGCTGAGAACCCCTGGTGTGTTTGGTTTGCATATTTGGAGACGGTATCCTTCAGGGCCTACCAGCCTGCCAGGCCAGCATGAAAGGGCCCTTTGTCCCTCCCTGGATTGCTCATGCTGCTCCTTCTCATTGTGTCCTGGGCCGTTCAGGCCTCATGTTCAAGAGGCTGGAGGAGCACACAGCCCAGCCCCTGCACACTGGAGTGCACACCAGCACCTCTTCCCGCTTAACTAACATTTTGATGCTCCAGCTCTCATTTAGATTCTGGAGTGACAGTGATACAGGATCCCTTCGGGAGCTCACACTTAGGGTGACCAACTGACCTGTTTTGCCTGGGTCTGTCCTGGTTGTAGCACTGGAAGTGCGACCCTGGCAGTCACACTTTGTGGAGGAAGCATAAAGAATATTATAGACCAATAACTATGATACAAGGTAATGATGACAGAGAGGGGACCAGCTAATCCAGCCTGAGGAGAAGCCAGGTCAGAGCTGGACTTGGAGGCTGAGTAGGAGTTCACTAGGTTGGGAGTTGAGGATGAAGTGGGAGGGGGCATTGAAGGCTGAGGGAAAGGGTGTGCAAAAGTACAGAGATACATGTAGATGGTAGTAGCCCGAACTGTCCTGCCCCTCATCTGCTTTGAATGCAACCCTGTCTTAATTGATAAGCTTCAGGAATCTACACATGGTATCTCACTGGGAAGGATTCTGTCCCATGGACAAAGCCCTGGGAATGAATAAAGCCCCACCCTGCAGCTCTGCTAACCTGCCTGTTTTCTCACAGCCAAGTCCTTTATTTACCTTGGCATATGGATAATTTACATGATTTGTTCCTAGATATTTTTCTGGCCATATTTCTCTGCCCTGTTTTGGGTCATTTATCCATTCAGCAAATATTTATACTCTATGCTAATAGAGTATAAACACACATCCCTGCCCTCAGGAAGCATATATTTTAGAAGAGGAAATAGACAATGAGCTGTAAGCATTTAAAAAGTCAATGGTATATTTTGGCCGGTCGTAAGTGCTGGGGAGAAACACGGAGTGCAAAGGTGATCAGGACTCTACACAGGTAGTTGGGAAAGACCTTTCCCGTTTGGTGGGAAGTAGAGAAATGGTGGGAAGCCGTTTCAGGCCAAAGGAACTGCAGTGCAAAGGTCCTGAGGGTGCCTGACCTGTGCAAGGACCAATTAGGGAATTGGGGGGTGGGGGTTGAAGCAAGTAAATGAGACCACGTGAGAAGGAAGAAGGGCGATCAGACATGGGGCCGGGGGCAGCACTAACACTGAGTGGGCCGGCAGGATCTGACTTACCTTTTCAGAGCATCGCTCTGGTTTCTGGTTGGGAAGCCACCATTTGTGGGTCAAGGGGGATGAGTAGGAAGACTTGTTATGAAGCTATTACAATATTCCAGGCAAGAGATGATGGTGGCTTTGACAAAGGTAGATGCAGGGGAGTGGTGAGTAGACAGTGGCTGTCTGGGTCCACTGATTCCCAGCACAGAGCCTTCCAGAGTCCAGAGAACTGTCCAGCTACCTGGGTGATCTGGGTGAATCTCTCTACCCTCCCAGGACTTCTCTTTCATCATCTATTAAGTGATGCCAAACAGTCATATCTGCCTAACCAAACTCACAAGCTGATTTGGAGGATTCAATGAGATCACACCTTGGAAAGCATCCGGGAGCCAAGCAGGAAGGAAAGTGTGTATGAGTCAGACCCACCAGCTAGATTTCTCATCTGCCCATCCAGAAAAACAAATGCTTCTGTCTCATCACGGGGTCAGACAATTCACAAAGGAGGTGCTACTAAATTTGAAGGTTAAACCCCAAATCAGAGATTGAGAGGGACGTTTTTGATGATCTGGTCAAACCCTATATCTCTCTCAGAGAGAAGGAAATGGAAATGCAGAGAGAATGGTGACTTTCCCAGGACAACCCAGTGAGTGGTGAAGCCACATGAGGATTCTAGTTCTGAGTCTTCCTTTCAAGCGGGCCATTCAAAGGTGGTGACAATTAGCCACCTTGAAAGCTAATTGAAGCACTATTACTAACAAAAGAAAGCAAAAAGGGAAAGCCGACTAGGCCCTCACTCTGCAGTCCCCAGAACAGAGGATTGAATACCCACCCCAGCCCATGAAGACCCATATGCTGAACTGGGGTGTGCTTCCCATGCAGGAGGCCCCCAGTTCAGCCCCTGGCCCAAGTGGACATGCCTCCTATGCAGGAGGCCCCCAGCCCAGTTCCCACCCTGTGCGGCCCCCACCCACCTGTGTGGAATGAAACCATGTTGAAAACTGATGATGTACAACTATGGAGACTGCTCTGGGCCCTCCCCCTTCTCGCTGTCTCTCTGTGTCTGTCAAATACAATAAAATCTTTTTTAAAAAGGGGGGAAAGAAGGGTCTCAGTTGTGAGGCATGAAACAGCTTTGTGGCTTTTAGGCACACATCATTGCATTTGATCCTCCTAATGACACTATGAGGTTTCAAATGCCCTTATTTTCAAATAAGGAAATGGGCTCAAAAGATCAGCTGAGTTACCCCCAAGTTCCACAGGGAGCAGGTGGCGAGGAAAGGGCGGCAGCTCATGTCTTCTGCACCTAACCCAGTGCTTTCCCCCCCCTGCATTTAATGAAAACCTATAGAGAAGGCTGAAATTGGTTTAATTTGGGTGGGTATTCTCTCTGTTGTTCTAATGACTGTCCCTGAATCCCTCAGCAGAAGACTCAAAGGAGCGTTGCTATCTGTGAGTGTAGTCTAGTGCTTACCAGAAATTCTGAGCTTTAACACTGGAAGTTTCAACAGGCTTACTGTGATGCTCTTCGAAGTATGGAGTGGAAATTTAAGTCTAAAAAACATTCTTGAGCCAAGAGCACCGACCTACTTTTAGATAATGGTTGGAAGAGTTGTGTAAGTGGATGCTTTACTGAGAGACAAGCACTGAGGTCCACATGTGGCAATCCTCTGAACCCTAAGAGGAAAGAGAGCGAGAACATGAGGTCAGGAACGTACTGGGACTGGTGCAGAGATCACAGGCACAGCTGCTGTTGAGAAAGTCAACCTGAGAGACGTGTCCTTGCTGCTCATCTGGGATATGTGACATGTCACTTGGTTTTAACTTTATTCTTTTGAATCAAGAGCTAGAAGAAGGTTTTAGGAGCCAAAAATTCTGTCCAGAACTCAAGACACAGAGTAAGGAACCCCAAGTTTGGGATGTCAGTATATCCTCTGGAGCTAATCACACCTAAGGTTGATGCAGACTTTGCATCCACCAAATGAACACAGATTCCCCTCCATTTACCTTGGCAGAGGGCACGGAGCCCTGAGAGCTATTGGCTTAGCTACACCAAGTCCCTTGGCAGGACAGTGGTGGTCCTCAGGCTGTGCATCTATGGGGTGAGGCCCCAGGGCACGGTGGCTGCAGAGCTGTGGTCCTCTCCAACCACCCCCACTCCCCTGCCCACCATGACCACATCATTACCACTGAGCAATCACCCTGATTCTGATTGGAACCCTATGAAGTTTCATCATGAAAACAGCTGAAGGCTTCTCAAGGCCCAGTTCCCTGAAATGAGCCATGTCACTGACCAGCTACTGGCTCAAGTCCATTTCCCCAGCCTGGTCAGTCAGACCTCTCCAGGCACCACCCCACGCCTGCAGCTGCTTGCATTTTAGGTGTGTTCACAGGCAGCAGGCATGGGCACTACCCTCTGCACTCTGTGACTAGACCCTGGAGGGTACGACGCTGGCCTGGGGCCTTTGGCCCCTTGGGATGTGGGTGCTGGTCAAAGCCTGAAATGGGCTTAGCCCCTTCACGTACTCCTCCTTCCAGTAGTCACCCTGAGGTTCCTTTCAGTCTCATGGTGGAAGCTGTGGAAATTAAGGCAATCAACAAGGTTACTAGTAATTATGATGCTTGCCATTCATTGAGTGACAGCTGTATAAGTAGACCTGGGTTCCAGTCCCTATTCCAACACTTAAATAGCTGTGTGACCTGAGACAAGTGATTTACCTCTCTGACCCCCATTTTCTCACCTTAAAATAGGGATCACATTGGTACCTACCTTAATCTGAAATTACTTGAAGGGCGAACGTGTGACATAGTTTTAAGTAAGATGATACATGCGAAGTGCTTTGCAAAGTGCCTGGCACATAGACATTCAGTTAATGCTAGCTGTGCCTGTCTGTGGTGGTAGTGTGTACAATTAGCAACTAACCAGTAGTAGTACGGGCTTTACACAATGGATATGGTTACGTAATATTAGTTATGATTTCTGAAAACTTGCAAGTACAACAACATTGAACCCATTTTACTGATAGAAAAGCTGAAACCTAGAGCTTTTAAGTCATGCATCAAACCTGAGCTCTTTCGTGTTGAAGATGTGGATGGCAATGGAAAGCTGAAAAGACAACGGAAGGGTAGGTGGCCCTGTCCTCTGTGATTAATCGCCTCAAGAGGGGGACAAATAGTGTTGCAAATAGTAAATACTTCTGGGTGGAGAGGAAAAGACAATTATACTATTTAGGCAGGCTTATTAACAAAAAAGCTTTGAGAGGATTTTTCACTTGTTTTTAAAAAATCTTTTTCCTGCTTATCAAAGTAATACATATGCCATAGGTAAACATTTAAAGACTTATTTTACTTGTAACTTTATTTTACTCCCTTATTTTTACTTATCTATTTCTAACTCTTCCTACTTCCTAGTACATTGACAGCATAACTGAACTGTTATAACTTCTTGGTAAAATAATCTGGTAATATATATTAAGATTAGAATTGTACACACCCTCTGATCCAGCACTGCTACTTTCAAGCCTTTTTTTCCCCCCCAAAATAAAACACCAATAAGTGAGGCTATATGCCCAACTACATTTTTGTAGCATTGTTTACAGTGGCCAAACAAATTGGAAACAACACAAATGCCTTTAAGGTGATACTTGATAAGTGGTGACTCATTAGTTCTAGAGACTATGATGTAGTTTTGACACAGGCTGGTTTAGATTTCTCTACTTCGATAGTAATGTAAGGATTTGTATGGAGGAAGAAATGGTATATAACATTGAAAGTGCTTTTCAAATTATAAAAGAGTGGGCAATTAGGAACTATTATTATTGTCATGACTTACAAAATGGACAAGGAGTATAATTTCTCTGGCTTTAAGAAATTAAGACTGCCAAAGGCAGGAGTATTCTGCAAATTTAATCCTAAATCTTGTAGGATATAAGAGTACATTTACAAAAAAAAGAAAGAAAAGAACAAATGGGTGTCATCTTCTATAGAAACAAGCATTGTCAGCTTCACAGAAAACCTTTTGGAACTTTTAAGTTACCTTTCCAGGCAAAAGAAATAAAAGAAGAACTTGGCTATGACAAAGCATTTGCACAAACGCTTGAGTAGACTTTGCTATTTAGTTAGCTATAACAAATTGAACATTCTTAGTGTAGTTAGTTAGTTAGTTAGTTAGTTAGTTAGTTATAGCAAATTGATCAGTGCTAATTATGACAGCAGAGAGGAATGCACTTGGAAGAGGGCTGAGTCAAAGCAGAATAAATACAAGCTTAAAGTTCAAGACTTTTAGCACTGAATGGGCTCTTGGAGGTGATTTTACCAAAGGAAAGAATTCAGTAAAGATGTAAAGTAACTTGCCCATAACATTACTGATCAAAGCAGCAGCATTGACAATGCTCTTTCAAGGTTAGTGCTTTGGCGTTTCTGTTTTGATTTCTAAGTAGGTTCTGGGGAGCAAATAAGGTAAGGAGAAGAAAGAAGAAAAAAGTAGAAAAAATGTCCCTTAACAGAGAGGAAATCATTTTTAGTACTCACAAAAGAATCTATGAAGTGACACATTCATGAATACATATTGGAAATGTTTGATTTTTGATGAAGGGTAAACTTTTCCCCCCAGGAAATAAAATATCAAAATTTCTACTTTTTGGACCTTATGCTAAGGCAAAAAAAAAAAAAATCTTAAAATTTGCAAAAGATTTCATGCTCCAAGATGCTTAGTATAGTATCATTACTGATAGTGAAGAATGGCAACAAGCCATGTGTTCAACAAATAAAAGAAAATTTAAGTAAATTATGATATAATCTATCAAACATTATTCAGCCATTACAAATGGTGGTAGTATCAAGATTATGAAATAAAATAAGCAAATGCTTTTGTTATAGTGGGGAAAGGAAGGAGATTGTTGGGTGGACTATATTGGTCTGAGAGAGGATGCAGAGTAGGTAGGATTCTATTGTATTACCAGAGGAAAAGGAATAAAAGTAGATTAATAGATATAAAATTTATTAAAGGTGTGAATTTCAATAGGACTTTATGGAGAGACAGACAAATCAAGGAGAGGTGAGCAAAGTTGGAACCACTTGTACCTTTTCGACTACAGACGTGAGGAGGCCAAGAACAGAGTGGGAGGTTGCCCAAGTGGGGTTATGGCATCCATACAGACTGCACTGAGCACTCTTCATGGCCAGTGGCTTTGGCAATGAGGCACATACTTTATGATGAGAAATTCCACATGTAAATTTGGTGAATAGTAATAAGAGGTAATGACACCTCGGGAGAAGGTCCTGGGAGGAATGTGAGAGCAGAGATCAACATCATGACTGACATTTTTATAACTGTGAAAAAAAAGTGTGCATTTGTGTGCCAGGAGATTGCAAACCTATTTCTCCCAGGTTTCATTGCAAGAAATCAGATATTTTCCCCTTCACATGATCTCACCTGGACCTACCAATGGAATTGTCACCTGGAAGGTACCTTCTGTCTAAATCCCTCCTGTATAAGCTGGTGGGGTTATAACAATTGTAACAGTCCATTGGGTGGTACCTTACAAATGGTGGTGGTATCAAGATTATGAAATAAAATGGTAAGAACAGTCCCTGTTCTTACCATTCCCCACGAGGACTAAGGGTATCTGGAGAGGAAAGCAGGCCCAGAACCACGAATTAACAGCTACAATATAATAGTCACAGTATTATCATCAGAACATGTATGGACATGCAGGAAAAAGAAAAATTGTAAAGGAAATACATTTTAATAGCAGCAGTGATTGCCTTTGATGATGTCAACATGAGTGAAATTTTTTTTCTTCTTTTTACATGGCTGTGAATTTTCCAGATTTGCTTTAATGAAAGAGTGTCACTCTTATAATTAATAGACATTTTAAAATAATCAAGTATTAGACTAAATTAGAAAGTAGAACTATTCAGTGGTAGAGGCAATTTTCCTTTATGTTATTTTTTTTATTCTATGCTACTCTTGTTTTTCTCTTAACCTCTCAAAAATCCTGTTTTTAGAAAGAGGTCTCAAGTCATTAATCTCCATTGTTGTTTATTTTATCAGATCATTTTACAATATCAAGGTGAATAAAAAAATATTAACAATCTTCCCCATTTCCATCTTCACCCAGATAATTAATGTTAATATATGATTTCCAATCTACCATTGTTTTTCTGTTTTTATACATGAATAAAGGAGGTTTTCTGATTTAAAAATGATATTATTCTGAACATATTGCTCCCTAAAATTTTTTCCTCAACAATACATGTATCAGATATGAGACACAGAGATGAAGTAACTCATCCGTGATCATACAGCTAATGGGGTATGATATTTTTTAAGATTCATTTTTTATTGTTTGAGAGATGGTGAGAGAGAGAGAGAAAGAGAGAGAGAGAGAGAGAAAGTGGGGAGGGGGCCCAGAGCAGTCTCCATAGTTGTACATCATTAGTTGTGACATAGTTTCATTCCACACAGGTGGATATGAGGCCACACAGGGCAGAAACAGAACTGGGGGTCTCCCACATGGGAGGCAAGAATCTTTGCCTCCATCCCAGTGGTTACCAGTTACTCAGCAGTTCAGCATATGGGTTTGCATGGGCCGGGGCCAGGGTTCGATCCCCGGACCTTGTGGTTGCAAGGCAAACGCTCAACCTGCTGAGGTATCTTTGCATCCCTAGAGAGTGAGATTTGAATGGAAAAAAATGCCTTGAGGCTGAGTTCTTAACTGCCACAGATGACTACCCCTGACAGAAAAAAAACACAAAACCCAGAGCAGATGCAAGGGATCTGGCCAGTATTTAGGCAGGAAACAAGGATGAAAAGCACACTAGCTCACAGTGATTTTCCCCGACTTCTAAAACACAACAGTACTATTCCCTGACTTTACACATCCTCTCTGTGCGACTCGCCTCCCTTCACGAAGAGGGCTAGTCACTGGCCTCGAACCACACATTCTGGCCATACCATCGGTGCTCAGGAGATGGTCGCGGCTGGTCAGTTGCTTTGGGCATAACCTGCTTGTTCATCCTTGGCAGAGCTATGCATTTTAACTGACAGAGTCCCTAGTTTTTATTTTCCCACCCAGCAGCCTTCTGGTTCTTCGATTAAAGAGGAAGGATGTCAACATTTCTGTCCACAAATGCTCTTGGGCTCAGGCAATTCTCAAGGTGACAGACAATTTTTATAACTAAAAAAAACAACACAAAAAACCCTGTACATATGAGCCAACTGACTTGGGACATTTAGTGCCTCTTTTAATTAAAATCCAGACAGAAATCTTAGATTTGTTACTGAATGTCCACTGATAATGCCAATGAATGGTTCATTCTGCATTGATCATAACCTGTAGAAAATGACTGTTTATAATTCACAAATCACTTTCTTCCCTACCTCTTTTCATCTGCCTTTCATATTCTCTACTCTCATCTCATTATCATTGTCTTCTTGCCTTTAGATTAAAAAAAGAAAAAGGGAAAAAAAGGCTTTGCTTGTTAAATACTGTATTATTAGAAAATGCGTATTGAAAATCTGCTGTTCAGGGTTGTAAATATAATCGTGGAATTGCTATGGATCACATGAATTCAGTTGGATCCAAGAAATGCCTGAGCAATGCCAGTGTGTGCCCTGCTAGAAGCTGCACATACGAAGCTCATGCACACTAGCATAGATAGATGATCTATAGCATGGTACGCAAAGTACAATAAAATAGAAGTGTGGGTGTACTACAGTGGAAGCATAGAAAAGAAAAAACTGACAGGAGAGAAGGAGATACAAGGGAAGCCTTTGTGGAAGTTGTTTAGTTGGGTTTTGAAGGATGAATAAGAGTTCAGTAGGTGGTCAAATAGGAAGAAAAATAAAAAGTCATTCAAGGCAAAGGAAGCAGCATTAGCAAAGGCATGGTGGTAAGACATTCCATGTCTGTCTGCCATTCAGCGATAATGGAGATTGATGGGCAGATGAAGAAGGGATACAATTTGAGAATGGATAGGTTCTCAGGGATTAGATCCTTAACCATTAGAGCACATTTTCGTTTTGTTTTTTCAATTTTTATATTTGCTATGGACCAGATACTGCTGTTTCACAAATGCTAACTCTTTTAATCCTTATAATAATTGAGGCAGACTGCTTGACTACAGAGTTGAAATAAGGGCTGTCCTCGAAATTCTGTGATGATTGGTCAATGTGGAGGGTACAAGGGGGAAGAAACCATGGTATATGTCATATTATAGAACCAGACTCAGCACTTTGAAATCTGTATGGAATACCTTCTCTAGCAATAAGTCCTCATGCCCCCTAAAGAGCTTTGGGCTTGATTCTGGAGTAGGGATTCCATGTAAACTTACTGTGCACTGAGCCTTTTCATACATATGACACTTACTCCTCAGCATCCCCCTGTGAGGTACACAGCGAACGCCTCCTTTTACACATGAGGCTTGGACAGGTCAGACAAGTTATACAAAGCACACAGCTAGCAAAGTGAAAACTTGGAACTTGCCCAACTCAAAATCTGAGGTTTCTTTATTTCAGAAGGACCAGAGAGAGCTGGATGCTGGAAATTTTCCTCAAACCACTCCAGCCTGGTATGGCTACAGACAGGTGTCTGTGTGGAGCTTTCTTGGATAATTTACTTATTATGGAATATGGAAAAGGGAGGTACAGAAAAGGCTGTATCCTTTGGGCAGTTGGTATTTAAAACAGGGATCAGATGATGCTCATGACAGTTTACTGAGACCATGTGTTCTTTCTTTCTGAAGTTCATCACAAAATAGATCATGAGTTGGGGACAATTTATAACATAGACTACCTCTTTCCTCATCCCAGTCTTGATGGATATGAACAGAAGAATGGAAATTAAGCTGTTATAGAAAAATTGGGATGTGTGGTCATTATGACCCTCATAGTTATTTTAAAAGACAAACCCATGGGGGGTTATTTTACAGGACTAAAAGCTCAAGAACTGTGAATTTCCCATCCACAGAATTGGGTTTATTTGTTTGTTTGTTTTCTTGGAGTTCCTTATGTTGTATCTTGGTGATTAAACAGCCCAGACTTATACTCATGTAACATTTTTTCCTCACAAGTTCTACCTCTCCTTTCTACCCTCCTTTTCCATTTTAACACTCCTCCCTCCAACTCACCCTCTTCTTCTCTAACTCTCTTTTCTGGTATTGCCTCATCTCCTGTTACAGAAAAACAACACAAAACAAAACAAAAAGATGCTAGTACATGAACTCACACAAAGGCTTTGGTGATTCGTGGTGACTTTATCTACTACCCCTTTTTTGAGGTATACAATTTACATTTAAAAAAAGAAGCCTTGAAGCAGGGGTGGTTCTCTCCAAAGATGGATCTCCAATGGCAGACTTTCTGACCAGCTTCCTTGGGAAAAGTAACAGTGATAACAATCCAGGGAGCATTTTGTGCTGGTCTCATGAGCCTGCAGGATGCTAAGCACTTGCATGTGTGACTAACTCTCACCACAACCTGCCAAGGAGTCATGATCATCCCCACTCAGAGAAGAAGACAGTGGTTCAGATGAAGTTACTAAGGCTATTCACTAAGGCCAAGCGAGATTAGAACCCAGGAGTGTGTCTGGTTTACCAGCCCTAACCTTTCCTGGCTCTGACTGCTAGCCAAAAAGATGATGGTGTCCTGGCTGCTGTCCTTGGTGCTGGATTGTTTCCTTCACCTTCTACTCCTGGGACAGGGGCAGCAGGCACCTGGAGATGAAAGGAGAAAAAGGCAGGACTCTGCTTGTTCCTCTGGAAACACTGCTCCAGAGGTTTGCCAGCATGCCTGGTCAATTCTGGAGTCTCCACTTGACCCACTTTGGAAGACTTTCTTCTACTCAAGGAAAGTTTCTCCCACTGAAGGATTTCCTCAAAGGAAGGAATCAGAAAGCAGGACCAGGGACCCAGGACTTACTGTGACACCTTTAGGCTGACCCATGCTGATAAGCTATTTCAGGATGAGTAGCTATTTCAGGATGAGTTCAGTGGTCTCTTTTCAACTTGCCTTCAGGTGTTAGTTTAAGAGATTCGATTTTAAAAGTTAAAAAGAATGTTAAGGTTTAGTAAAAGGGAACAATTGATACACATCAAGCACAGTAATAATGCCCTACAAACCTGTCAGTTCATGGTAAAGTGAGAGGAGTAGCTGAGGGGAATTTGGCATGGTTTGTGGTCATAAACTTCATTCACTTTGATGAGTCAACTAGCTTGAATTA
This sequence comes from Craseonycteris thonglongyai, assembly GCA_004027555.1. Lineage (NCBI taxonomy): Eukaryota > Metazoa > Chordata > Mammalia > Chiroptera > Craseonycteridae > Craseonycteris > Craseonycteris thonglongyai. The sequence goes on from PVKE010004285.1 coordinate 61,151, forward strand.
TTAGAAAAATGAAATGAAATGCTTGCCCTGGTCCCAGAATCTCCAAATACTCCTGCAGGATTAAAAACAAACAAACAAACAAACAAACAAAAACCAAAGTTCTTTTCTGTGTCTATTTAAGTTTATAATATGCATAATAGTCTCCATGAAGCATCTTGTTCAGAATTTATCAGAGCTTTAAACCAATGTCAAGATTCATTTTAATTTAATGATTAATGTTATCCATTTAAATATTGTAGGTCTTTTTTGTCCTTGCCAAACTTGCCCACAGATGGGGACGTTCTCATTATAAAGGCAGTTACCTAAATACTACTTAGAAGATGGGAAGAAAGAAAAAAAAAAGCATGTCTGCAATAAATATTGCAGCCAATTAGGCTTCATCATAGTAATTTCTCTGGTTTTGTAATGTTTGTTTACTGGATTTTGTAGGGAAATTGTTGCCATTTCTGATATCCAGAATCATTAAGACCTGTGTCCTCATGTTTTCCTGGAAAGTTATGATAATGGGAATATTTTTCTTCCTTGCCAGACCCCATGTCAATTATGAACTAGACATTCAAAGATCCAGACCCAAACATGTAAATCTATTTGTACACATTTCAGAAAGCTCTCCTACATTTCCTAAAAACCCACACGTTAATAGTGCCCACTTTTCAGCGGGGACAAATGGGGGTCTCAGAGACCTCAGCACAGGCATTAGTTAAATAATATTGCATGTTTTTCATTTTACTGTAATGAATGCAAAGCTATTAAATAACCTTTTAAAGAGTTGGTGTAATTATCTGTAAACAGTAATGTTACAAAAAAAAAAAAGGTCAAGTTGTCCTGCCATTAGATGTTTATGGATATAAACTAGATTAATGTTTCCATAAAACAGGCACCGACTAACTAGATTAATTCTCCACAAACTAAACCAACTGTAGTAATATTTAGACACAATAAAATGATACCAATTAAAACAATTTTATTTTTGGTGTCATATTGATTAATGGTGCACTAAAATTAACCAGAGACCTTAAGCTCAGAATGGTTGGCATAAGACACCCACATCTCAATATTATTACCAACAAGAAGAGCAGTTAAGTGAGATGGCTGTGCAATAGTATGAATATTTAATTAATAATTAGTCATGTAATTTCTCCTCAGGAATTATTATCCCTCAAACTGGTTTGTGAATTTAATTATTAGCAGCCTTTTTGTTACCATGTCCCCTCATTACTGTCAGGATTGATGTAACATAAACTTCATTAAAAATTAAAGCAAGAGTCTTAATTACAAGGCTACCCTGACTGAAGTTAGAATTAGCCAAGTCAGTGATGTGCAAATGAGTGCATTATTTAAGAAACATGCTGGAAGTAGTTATGCTAATGCAGAAGGTTCGCAGTAGCAGACCTTTTCACTTGCAGTTGCATATTCATTAAATGCACTATGCAAATTTAATGTAGCAGTCTTAGTAATGCGTTGTTAATTTATTCAGATTTATTGAGTACGACTTGTAAAAAAAGTACAAATTTAATTACTCTATCTAGTCGGGATGATATTAGGAGCTAGCAGAGGTTTAAAATGTGTTGATCGGGATTACTGTAGTTTGACAGAAGACACGGTATCAAAGGACACAATTTTGATAACTGGGCTTGAAAGAATGTTTGATTTACTTAGGGAATGATCTAAGAAATCACTAAAATTGCACATGTTCCTTCCCAATAGGAAAGTAAAAAAGTCTCGGTTGTATTAACTTAAGAGCTAAAGCAGTGCTGAGTCCACAGCCTAATGGTCGTAATGACTCTACAGAGACCAGTAAAGGTTATGGATGGAGATATGCGTGAAGCAAACTGTCTTTGTGGGAAGTTCGTCGGGGGCCGCCTGCGCCTCCGCGGTGTGCTGACGGCTGGCCTGCTGGAACAACAGCAACCCTGGCTGCCCTCCAGGGGCAACGCCCTGGTGACCACACAGGGCACTGTCTGAAGGCGGGTGGATGCGCCGGGTGGAAAACGGCTCTTTGAAAGAGATGGTGAACCACCCCCGCACCACACACCCTGGCATCAACATTTACTGAGAGGACACATAGGGACTGCGCTTCACACATCTGTGCTCGCCTAATTCCCGGACACACCTGCAGTGGAGATGGTCTTATCCCCATTTTACAGATGAGCAAACCGAGGCTGAGGTTGGAACAGTAACTGATGCCAATGGAAGAGCTGGGATTCAACTCTAGCCGGAGTTCCTGCCCATTCTTTCCCCTTCTCCCTTCGCTGTCTCCTCCTCTCCCTTTCGCTTCCCCTACCTTTACCTTATTTGGGGGGCCCTCCAGCCTCTTTCTCTCTCTTTTCCTCCCAGAAATTCCTCTCATCTTGCTACTCTCTCCCACAATTTCAGCCCCACTTTGTATTCCTCTCTCTCCTTTTTCACTCTCTCTCTCTCTCCCTCCTTCCCTTTGTCCTTCCTCCTTTCCTTTTTCTCCTGCTCTCCAGTTGTTCCTTGATAGCTTTTACTTTCACCCCCTGATTCATTCATACATACACACCGAAGTGTGTAGATATAATTTAAAAACCGAAAATGGCTGGCCCTTTCCTCTAGATCAGTGCTACAAACAAATATATAGGTTAAACTGGGATAAAGTTGTTTAAAATTTAACAAAGCAACTGTGACAACCCCATTAAGACTGTGGTAGGAAACAAAACTGAGAATCCTCTCTTTGACCTGAGGCTCAGCGACCTCTGTGCGTGTCATTGCTCGCAGCTGGCTTGGCTGCAGCTGGCTCGGCTTAGAGCTCCCTACCTGTCTTTTCAAAATACGTTCTTGGCCTTCTTAATCACAAAAATGAGTCTAGTACATTTTCAATACTATGAAGATTTTATGGTTCTGGGGTCTACTGTTTCAAATGGGTAAATCTTGGAGAAGAATCAATACATACTTTATGGAGTTCCAGTAATGAACAGGCCAAATGATTGCTCACCATGCTGAGTGCCTGGTTCTCAGCACCCATCGTTGGAGGTAATCCAAGTGCTGTGATGTATTCAGACTGTCTGACCTGTGCATATTGATCTTGGCCAGGGAGAAGCTGAACACCTCTCCTTAAAGTGAGGGGGAGGGTACAAATTGATCGCAGGCTGAAACTTGGTACCTATTGGAAGATCTTCCTGAATAATTAATAGGGATCCAAAAAAAGTAGTTAGGTGGCAAAGCAGATGTTCTAGTCTCCTGTAAGGATCTTTTCTTATCAACTCTTATCAGAATCCACATCTGAATCAGATCCTAGCCACCCCCTTCCTGGCTGCTATCCATTGCTCTGTTTAATGCATGCCATTCTGCCTTGGATCACGCTTAACTCATATGTGTGTGCGCGCACGCACCATTGGATTATAAACTTCAGGCATCAGGGAACGATCTTGTTTGTCTTTGGGTAGTGGCAGCAGTGTGCTGGTAAATGCTTACTGGCCAGCTTCCTAAAAAATGAATAAGCCTGGTTTGTGGTGTTTACTGGTTCCCTTGGTAAATGTTCCCACCATGCCAATTTCAAGCTACCAACACAATATCAGTAAATGCACAGTTGGGAAGAAACCGTGTGGCACAGCGTTACATGGGATGCCCACCACCACACAGATACAATAGATTGTCTATAACCTCAAGAGTGTACGGGGCAGTCAAGTGTACTATACTAAATCAAAAGTGATGAGGTTTGCATATTTACTACCTTTGCTTTTCATATAACTTACCTACAGGTACATTTATATCATTTTTAATAATGCCTGACTCTAATAATCTCACAAAATTTCACGATCGGCTCCAGCTCACCATGGGTTTGCTGATCAAAGCGCCATCACAAATAAACCGCTAGTGAAAACACTGACTAAGGCTATTTCTCCCACTAATGTGGTGCATCATTATTTCTGTCAGGGAGAGGCAACCCAACCCCAAAATAAGAATTTGTGTTGAGAGAGTCTGCAATTTCACATCATCTGCTGGGATTTTTGCCTCAAAAGGTACGCACGTTGGAGCAGATGGAAAAACGTTTTAGTGATGGCAGAGATGTGTGCATGTCTGTAGCCTGGATATGTAGGGCATGTGACAGAATAAATCAATGTGTTGTTCAGTAGCCCACAGCTCTGTGGCTCTCGTGCCATATACATCAGGTGACTGGGAGTCCGCTGACTTGGGGACCCAGGGTAGCCTCCCTCAAGCAGGGACAGTTAAGTACAGATAAAAGGAAGGGCAGGTTTGGGGACAGAGCCTGCTCCTGAGCCTGAAAAGGAATTGGGCTGCTCAGTGACCAGCAAAGAAGCCCAGCTGGCGGGGACGCAGTTGGTCAGCGAGACAGAACAGGAGATGGAGCTGGTGGGTATCAGCGGTGGCCCAGTGACCCAGTCCCTGTGGCTTGTGTTGAGGATTCCAAACAGAATTGGATAGACTTTCTGAGGCATCCTGAGGTTGCCTTTCATTACACTCACCCCGCACACACATTGTGTGAGTCTTGTGCATCTGTCTTGCCTGTTAGGCAGTAAATTCTGGAAGGGCAGAACCAGGTATCCAGAGGACTCACACAGGGTGTATTAAGTGAAATAAGTCAGACTGAAAGAATCCAGAAACA